>WYDI02031356.1:0-78553 GCA_009867235.2 Psittacus erithacus
GGCAGAGCATGAGGCTCAGAAAGTCCTTGGTCAGACTAAACATTACTGAGCAGCAACTAAAAACATTGGTGTTATCAAAGCTGTTCCAAGGCTGAAAGTCGAAAACACAGCACTGCATCAGCTACTAAGAGGGAGAAAAATGACTGCTACTGCTGAACCCAGGACAGTGGGAAAGTCCCACAGTATGGAGAGAGCAATGGGGCTTCGCTATGTTTTTCAACAATCCTCCCCTCTGAATGAGGTGTGGGGTGACCAGAACTATTTTTACCCTCTGGGATGACTGATAATGCTGTAAAACAGGTAAAGCTCTCCCTTTGTCCATGTTACTTTGCCAGCAGGCTCAACCCATCAGTCTATCTCAAAGAGTGACAGTGTCTAGGACAAGCCAGCTCTGTTCTTATGATCTCCTTGCTCAAATATTTCGCTCTTTATATAGTGTATGGAATTTACAGTCTGATTTCATGAGACCATACATGTCTGAGACATAATGTCATTAGAAAATGTAAGTCTTTCTTCAAGGTACTGCTACGCATGCGCACAGTAAATTAGGAAGAAAAGGAGTTTTGGTAGAGAGAGGAGAAACATGCAACCTTGAGTAAACAGCAAAACATCAGCCACAAATTTAAAAGAGAAAGAAGGTCAGCGCTTGAACATACCTGTGTTTGAAAGTCAACATTGATAACTGTGACCTGAAGAGCATCTCAAGGTTTTGGTGTGTTCCAAAACAAGAATCTGAGCTTGAGTCAGTAATGTCTTCAGCACAGTCTTGTCTTTTCCAGTGGCACAGAATGGGGCACTACAATGCCTTCTGACAATGGTTGGTTGATATAGGCTTTCTAACCAGCAGCAGCGACAAAGCAAGGAACAGTGCCAAAAAATTTTGTTAGGATTCAGATATCTGTTCAGACTCTAGGGGGCTTTACTCTGGAATATTCTTTTTCAGGAAAATAGATGAAAATATCACATGGGAATAAATTGATTTTGATTAAAAAAGAAAAAGAGAGAGAAAAAAATTAGTGCTTAAAGATGAAAATTTCCTTCTCTGGCATATACAGGGTGAAATGATTCATGTTTTTCAAACAATCTGGAAGAGAGAGTATAAGGAAGGGATTTGCTTCTTGGCAAAGTTTATGGTGTTTTTTAAATTACAGAATTCTCTTTAAAACCAAAGTCAGATCCCACACATTTTGTGTGCCTTCCAGTCTGCCTCTCTGCAGATAAATGCACTGATACATGCTCATCTATAAACCCAGACATCTAACTAATAATTAGATTTCATTACTACAGTCTCAAGAAAGATCCTCGCATCTTGCTTGGAGTCCTGACTTCCCATCAAATCCGATGGCAAGCGAGGAAACGGCATGAGATCTGCGAGCTGGGTACAAACACACTGAACAATCATGGCCAGCTGCCGTAAAATTACTCTCTATTCACGTTCCTTGATCATATTCTTGCTCCTCTGCTCAGACACCCCCCTTTTAAACCATTTCTTTCAGTTTACATTAATGCAGATTAAACAAAATAAACCAAAGCAAATCAACCCTGACTAGTTTTGGGTTTGCTTCCTTTCTGCAAAACACACACCAGGACTTTGCTTACAGCACAGCCAAAACCAAAGGGCAATTAGACTCCAGGTTCCGTTTTAAACTAAACGTTGCCATCCAGGTCATGGGTTCTGCTCCAAACCAGAGCGAATACACCAAAGGGTAGGCAAAATAGTTCAGCATTGTGGCACTCAGTTGTACAGCTCCATGCAAATCACCATCATGCTACATACTTCAGGGATGCTGACCTGATAAACTCCTGGTTCAGGATCTGAACATCTTACTTTTTCACTTAGGTTTGCAGACAGTGGAAGCATGTTTGTTATTCCTGAGTACAGATTGGGGTTTTTTTTCCTGGATTCACAAGAGCAAAGAGGGTTGGAGAAGCTCATTGCCTTGCTAATGTGTGGTTTGCAACAAGAGCTGTGGAAAGGCTTCTTGAAGGAAAACCAAACTGGCTTCAGGAATGAGCCAAACCCAAGTGTTTGAGAGGGATCTGGGGAAGAGGATAAAGAGTGGGGAGGGGGAGAGGTAAAGGAGGGTAATAAGAGCTGTGTGTGGTACTTCCACATATTAAAAATATGTCTTGAGGAACAGATTTGGGATTCATCCTTTTGGAAACAGTTTAAAAAATGGAGCAGAAGCCTGCATTTATGAAGAGGTTAGAAATGTTAACAAAAAAAAAATTAAAAAGAAATAGACCAACAAAACCCAAAACCATGTTCTTGAGGGTTTTTTCTCCATTATCATTCCCATTCCAGGAGAGCACACTGGGTAAAAGCTACGTGACCAATGAACGCATCCTGACCCAAATGCGTCACAAGAATAATAGACCTTATATGCACTTTCTGTGTTCAGAACACTTTATGGGAAAACTTGTGTTTTCCAAAAAAAAAAAAATAAATTCCTACAGGAACTAAAAAAAATAACAAAAAGAAAAACTCCCAACTTTTAGAAATTTTCCATCTAAAATACAGAATCTAGAGGGAAAAATCTTTTAAAGGGGGGTTAGAGGATGGGAGAACAAAAGTTTTATTTAAAACCAAAACATTTCACTTCTGAGAAGAAATCCAAGGCATGGGGAGGTTAAAGTGGCTTGTCTAGAAACCCACTCAGGACTTGCACTTAGATCTTCAAAGCCACAAGCCAGTCTGTCTTCAGTTAAGCTGTAATGTCAACAAAGACTTCAGGCAAACCTTGAAAAAAGAGTGCAGTATTACTGGTAAAGTCACCTGGCTATAAACCAGCCTCTTTAAGAGATCTCCATGCCCACACACGTACTATTCATCACTGGCATGTAACAGAAAAGCAGGGCAGGCTGTCCCAGAGAGACCATTTACCCCTCTTATCCCCCTGTAATAACCAACCCACTAAAAGTGCCTACAGCATTCCCTGAGCAATCTGCTCATCTGCTGTGTATAATATCACACATACTATGTACATAAGGTCAAGCTGAACATGCACAAGACATTCCCAAGGCTCTGAAATCCTGCATGCTCCACTTGGGCAACTTCTGTCAGTGAACTCCCTTGAATGACACTGAGTTTCAGCCTCTCCAAGACCTTGAGATTTTCTCCTAAGCAAACAGCACGTTAATCCTGCATGGAGTTTTTACAGAGCACACGGATCATGTCACATATGGAGACTCTCAAGATGTCATCTGCCACTTCAGAGGTACTAAGAGAGCCAAGAATAGCAGAAATCCAGAGCACTGCATACCCTTGGGTGCTCTACAGCTGTGCTTGAGTATGGAAGACATGTAATTTTCACACCATTTCTCACCAACATACATTCAATCAACTCCGTTTTCCTAGCTCCGTGGCCTAAACACACAGATCTCCAATTTTCACTTTGTCGTCCCATTCAAAAGAGTTGGCAGTGCCTGTAGACAAAATGTTTTCAGTCCACTGCATTTCTATGCTCTGATTTACATTGGCTTCTGGAATTGGCTCTTCTTTTTAATAGCTATTTCATTAAGCAAAGTGGTGAAAAAAAACCAAAACCCAAACAACTAAACCTACCTGAGTGGATTGATCAACACTGGTTGATGGTTTTACTGCACAACATCTGGGAGTGAGAATGTAAACTGGGGATAAAAGAAACCACAGCACACAAAAGCAGGAAGTGTGTTGCTCTACCCCTACCTCCTCCTTTTGTGCGCGAAGAAGTCTTCACAACTTTCACCTCTAGCCTTACCTACCTCTTCAACCTAACCATATACACATGTCTAGCTAATAAAGGTAGAGAGGCTTTACCAAGGAGGTCATTCATGTTATCAAAAAAAGGACGAATTAATTATTTTGTAGGTGAATTTGAAATTGGCTCTTGTCAGTCATTAGTCACCACATGCATGATGACTAGCATAATGGGACCTTCTCTCAGCTGGAACTAGCCACATACCATCAATTACTTCTCCATGAATAAAGCAAATTGTTCCTGACAAATGAAGATGTTTTAATGAATTTTACACCTAAAATAAGCATTAGGTGTAACCAATCTAAACTATCATCAAATTTAACAGTAGAGGATAGAGAAAAATGCCTTTTAAGGTGTATTTCTTTCCCTTACTTTGTGGGAATTGGAACAGAAAGCTTGGATCTGCAATAAGACCTAAATGCAAACCCAAGACTTGGTCTCCACTTGGAGCGTATTATTGCATCGGGTTGAGAGTGTTATTTTTACAGCCATACACCATTGTGTGATCCTGCCCCTAAGTCCAATCTCCAAGGCTTTCAAACCAAACTGGGCTTAGATATTTAGGCTTGACTTTTTTTCTTGGAACTTGAGTTAGGCACTGAGCTCTCAACGAATGCTCTTTCTACGCATCTTGTGCACCCCTGGAAGCTCTAGCTTTCTACTGCTGTACTTTCCAACAAGCTAGCACTCAGCCCCACAAACAATGCTGAAATACAGCCTGACAACAAAAGAGTTAACACAATACCTAAGGCATGCTTTCTACATTCAGAGAGATTAAAAGTTAGATTTCTGTGTGATTTACTGGCAGAGGCAGTAGACAGAGAAATATCATCCTTTACCAGTCCCAATGAGCAATAATTCATTACAGTCAAATCCTCTCAGGTTCAAGAATTACATAGATCAGATTCTTGGTTCATTTATCTGCTTTTTTTAAAAGATGGGCTTACAACGTAAGCCTTAAAACAAACTCCATATTAAGAAGAAACTTGTCAGCAACTGACAGCAAAGAGGAGGAGGAATGTGCTGCTGATGCCACTCAAACAGCCAAAATGCTTACTCCTCCTGGAGCCCTTTGTGCAGACATGGGGCAGAGATCTGCAGTGGATCTGTTGTCTCTTGTATTTCTTTTCCTACTTTTGGAGTAGAAGAGCTGGCTGAAAGGGACTGCACATCCAGCACTATGTCTGTCCCAGCAAGGCACTTCACATAAAGGCTCTTCCTTGCCATCCTAAAGTTGCTCACTGAAGCTAGTACAAGAGCATCTGTTGAGCTGATAGATTGTTGGTCAAGATCCAGAACAAATGAACATCACTTTTCAAGATTCTCTGTCTATTCATAAAGCATTGTGGCACAAGTCACCTGCCAACAGAAAACATGGGGTAGGGGTAGATGTGAAGAATAACATTTCAAGAGAGGAGGCCCCAGTAATTGGAATTAAAAAAAAAAAAAAAAGCACTAATTTAAATTAAGTTCAGACTGGCTCCAAAAATTAAAAAAGCAACAAAATTAATCTAGCTGCAGATGTACTTTCCCTAAACCTTAAAATGAAGAAAAAAAAAAAAAGATAAAAAAGTCCCAGTTTGGCTTGGATTGAACTGAGTTGAGTATGAAGACCAAAACCAGTCACTAATTAATGGTGTCTGGTTTTCTGGTATTTATGCACCATAAAAATTAATAAGGGACTTCTCTGGGAAAATAAATGGTTAGCTGGAAAGCCAGTTTTGGCCTTTGTTTTTTTCTGCTAGTCATAGCCTTTCAGTGAGATTCCTTGAAACTTCAAGCTGGTTACTGCCCAAGAACTTTTACTGATTTCATGGAGCCAACATTTCAAATGAAGAAATGATGCAGTCTCCCTGATATCAGTGTACAGACACTGGCTGTAAAATTTAATTGTTCATGCTGATTCCCAGACCTCATATTCTCAAGGTACCCATATGCAGAATGAGCATGCACAAGATTTGTAGAAGCTACATGTTATTTTTAGATGCACATATATATATATATATATAAAGATTTCCTGCATATTGAGATTTAGGCACCAAAGCCTCTATTCTTAGCAGTGGTAGTCACCTGTAGTGGTCATGTGGAGGTCAGGAGGTTTTTTCTTTTCTACATAAGAGGCTCCAAAGTTAGGGAACATTTAGGATAAGCAGTGGAGTATGGTGCAGAGTCTTGCCATAATACTTAGTTCCAGCTAATATAATCAGGTCTGGCACTATGTAGAGATAGCAGCTTTGTCCTTGAAATAATACAGCGTATGAATATGGTACTAAATGTTGTACCTGAGCTGAAAACTTCTGCTTTCCAAGTGGCCATAGGAGAAAGCTACTTAGGCAGCAAACACCACATTTAGAGCAAAAATTCTGCTTGGGCCTCAACGAAGTCTCAGATATCTGATCTTACCCACCTTCCTGGTGGAGTTCCCATACTTCTTATCAGACTCCCAATCTCTCAAGAGGCAAATCCATAACAACACCACCATCCCCACCCATGGAAGCAACGCACCCATTGCTTGGGTGGGCTGGCAGAAAGAAGAGCAAGTGCCTTGTTATCTACTGTGCAGACATTGGCGCAGATCAGCAAAGTTCAGTGTATGTGGAGAAAATGAACCCAAGAACCCATTTTTAGGTCTTCATGAGAAAAAAAGGCACTTCCTTGCATCACATCCTTGCATCACATCCTTGCATCACATCCTTGCATCACATCCTTGCATCACATCCTTGCATAGCCTCAATGGTCTTCAACTTTGGCAACCGCAAATCAAAGACCCCAGGCCAAATCTTCAGCTGCAGTACATCAGCTGCTGACATTGACAGGGCTCTCCTGATTGACATCTGCTGAAGATCCTTCTCTCATCTTTCATTTTGGTTGTGTTTTGGGGAGAATTATTTTTCCAGTTTTTCCAGTTCTCCTGGAATCTGTGACTTGAGCTTTTCCCCTTAATAAATCCACTTCTTGCAAAAGCACAGCATTGGAAAAGGAGTCCTGTTTGGGCATTTCTAGGCAGCAAGGTCTTCTTTGAGGCCTGTGGAGAGCTGCAGCTGTTTGGCTTTGGATGAAAGGAGGAACTAACAATGCTGGTTTATTCCTGACATTAGTCCTGATATTTTTGTGAAGTATTTCAGTGATGTCAGAATCAAACCTTAGGAAAAAATATATATATGTAGTACATAGGGTTGGAACCAGTGGATGGATTAAAAGAACATGATTATTTTGATTACCTTGATTTAGAGCACCAATGGCGCTGAATCATGTTCAGCCAAAGAAATATCATGAAGACAAAATTTACTTCTCTATATGCACAAAAGCAGAAGAGAAGGAAGGCAGGGAGGAAAGAAAAATTACTCTGAATCAAAAGACGAAAATACATACCAGTTCAACATTTCCTTCTTGTAATGATTTTCTTTCTTAAGAAGGCAAAACACAGAGATGTTTAATCCATTAAGAGTGTCGTTTTCGGGACAGAATAATCTCAGTTTAGTCAACCCACCAGCCTGCTTCTCACTGGGTGGGCTCTGGCTGGGGAGGGGATAGGCTTTCTCTGGACTCCTTCAGACAGGTCAATGTGCCACAGGTTTTATGGATGGTATCTAATAACCTTTGCTGGCAGATTGTCAACATAAGCACTATGGGAAAATGGATTTTCATAATAAAGTAGCACAGATCTGAATCTGGTATCATGATGGCAAGAAGAAGGATGACTTTCGGTAAGAGTGTGTATATTGGGGAAGGATTCAATTCTGGTTCTCCTGATGGTTTCCTTCATCAGTCATTCAGCTCTCCCCATTTTCCTCAAATGTTGGACAGGCAGAAAGATCCCCTGCTTTTTGCAGTCCATAGATGGGGAGATGTTCTGAAAGCCTGGCTTGAGCCAGAGCAATGTAAAACATCTCTGGAGGAAGAGTTACTTAAGTGTTAGCACAGGGAAAAGCAATGAGTAGATGCAGATGTCTCTTGCCCCTTGCTCCTCTCCTCTGAAAAGGGGAGGACACTATGAGGACCATTATGTTATAGCATTGATATACAAACACTGAAGGACTGTTTGGAATATAACTTGGTAGATAAAATGAAGGCTGATCTGCCATTGCATGAGCACCATCAAACTATCACCCTCGCTCCACAAGCTGTCGTGTGGGCTGCGCCTCATCTTGAACATGTGAGGTTCTAAATTAAAATTTCAATATATCCATGGACACTGTTAAATGTATCAAGTCTTTGACTGTTCTGCCCTGGGCCCACATGTCTCTGTTATTTTGTGACAAGTTCTCAGAGATCTCAGCTTTGACTTGAAAAATACATGAAAGCTCACATTCTCTGCTTTAATAGAACGAATCATTTTGGTTTGGGTTGGAAGGAACCTTAAAGCTCATACAGTTTCAACCCCCTGCCATGGGCAGGGGCACTTTCCACTAGACCAGGTTGCTTCAAGCCGTGTCTAACACTGCCAGGGGTGGGGCACCCACAGCTTCTCTGGGGAACCTGTGCCAGGATCTCACCACCCTCGCAGGGAAGAGCTTCTTCCTTGGATCTCATCTAAATTTCCCCTCTTTCAGTTTAAAGCCATTCCACCTTGTTCCTTCCCAGAGTCATCCTAATCCTCCACCCTGCATTTCTGTCTTTGAGCATGGAAGGGACCAGGCTTATTCCACTTTGTTATGAGCTCAGAAAAACAGCCATTTCCTCCTGCTCCCAAGATTTTGAAGTTCAGCATTGCCCATCACCTTAGCTGCAAAAATTATCTGAATGAATGGACACCTTGCTGGACTTAATAAGCCATTACTGACGGGAAAAATACATGCTGGCTTAGGACCAACATGGAGATGCACAAATCTTGGAAAGTGGTCCAAAACCAAACCTGAACATGGGCCTTTTCAGAGATGGAGCTTATCTCGCAGTGCACATTAAGTACCATGAGAAAGAAGTCTTCTTCACTGAGAATTTTCCTAGAAAGGATACAACTTGTCCCAAAAGCCCCAAGCATTACCCAGGCACTAAACCACACACAAACTGAGCCTCAGGGGACATGGAGTTAACTGCTCATTTCCCAGAACCCTCAGGCAGTTTGTCACAGGATAATAACAAGGATAATGGATCAAGGGGGAAAATCATAATTAGGCTTACAAAACATAACCTAGGCTTCTGGTTTTATTTCACTTATCAGTCCCACCAAAGGTGGAGTATCTTGTGTTCTTATGGTTTCCTGAGTAAAACTGGGAGGAAATCATAAAACACCCAACAAATTAAATGTCCTTATCTTGACATGAAAATATTATTCGGAATATCTGTGGATTGTTTTGCTAATTTCCAAAATGGATGATCAAACACTGAGTGATCCTTCTTTGGCTGCCAATATTTTTAATAGGCATCTTAGTCAATGTTAGTACAGCTGTCCTTTCAAATCAACTCTTCTGATGACTCACACTTGGATTCAGAGATTTCCCGAGGTTTTATCTGCTCTCCTAATGCTTTTGGTGGACCAGTCCTTGAATCCTGTCACATGAGAGAGCAGAAGTTGCCTCTTCATCCAAAACACACAACCCACTAGGCAGTGAAAAGGACACACGCAATTAAAAGAGGCAGGAAAGGAAGGGAAAGGAAGAAAGGAGGAAAAAAAGAAATTAAAAAGACCAGCAGGGTCATTTCATGCTCCAGCAGATCAGCATTTTTATATAGAGCTCTTGGAACACTACTTCTGCAGCTACCCTCTAGCCTTACTCATGGTGAGTGCACATCACCTCTTTCCCCTTTGAGTCGACATTTCCAAGGACTTTGGCTTCCTGACATGCAGTTGGAAAACTGAAAGGCAAGAAAGTCTTCACATTCTGAAGAAAACAACGTCTTCTCGCAAAGCTCCTCAGAAATGTCAACAGCCAACAGAAACAAGAAAAAGGAAGCCATGCGACACTATCCTTACTGCAGAAAACAACCAATGAATTAATATTCATTTGAGGAATTCTATTTCTCCCTGATCAAACTTTTCCTATGTCAATTTGACTGAAGATTTAAGGAGATTCAATAGTGTGGTTCAGGAGGGGAGAAAATATTCCCCTCTAAAAGCTCATTCTTTAGGTGGAAAAGTGATTTGTGGCCTTAAGTGTAACATGAGAAAGGTTATGTGTAGGTAACTAGTTTTGTTACTGCCCGGATTACTCCTGGTCCTCCTGGAAAAAAAAAAAATAAATAAATAAAAAGAAAAAAAAGATGGAGAAGTCTTTAGGCTGAATACTTTAATTTTGAAGCCTCCAGTAGCTTGAAATATCTCCAAGCCTATTAAACTCTGAAACCAAAATAAACATTTTGTCCTCCCTTCATGGAAGCATAAAGAATGTCTTAAGTCAACCCATCCATTTGCCTGCCAATACCAAATTGCCCTCAAGAACATATTCTCCAGGGCTTTGTCAAATCAGCTTTAGCATTCCTCAAGCAACAGGGGGTTCTACCACGTTCCTGGAAAGTCTATTCCACAATCTGTTCCCATATCCTTTTTAAAAAGCACCGTAAAGCGCATGTTACCTGCAAGCACCATAGCTGGAGAGGAATCGAATTTTCCATTCTGTGGTAAATCCCATGCTTTCAAATATCTTTCCAGTCTGGATCCAAAAGAAAGCAAAGTACTTTCAAAATTTCCTAATAAACACAATTCTGAGAGAAAAAGACACAGTTGATAAAAATGTTCATGTTAATAAAGACAAATTTTTGCACTGAGTTGGACATTTATTATTTCTATACAACCAATATGCTACAGCGCATAAAATAAATAGAACTGAAGACAAATCTGAAACCGCAAACTGTAACTTTTTTTTTTTGTAATGAATGCTCATCAGAATTAACATTTGCAAACCATTTCAGTTTTATCAAATTGGCTTTTTCCAATGGGAAAACATTCCTTCAGAAAATTCCCCATTGGCTTTCAGACAGGTTTTTGCAGTATCAAGGTCAGAAAGAGAGGTTTTTTTTCTGCTCTCCAAGAATTTAAACTGTCCAACTATTCCTTTCACAGAAGATGCATTTCATAGAAAATTATTATAGTGCAATTGAAGAATTACTTTTCAGTTGAAGGAATTAAAATATTTTAATCAATGCACTGAGAAGTACAGGACATGGCAAAATACGAACAGTGCTTATATAGAGCCAATTCTTTTTTTTCCTCAAAATTTTAGTATCTTTTGTTTTCTAAATATGTTTTATTCAGTTAAGAACCTACATGTTCCTTACATTAAAGAAAGTGTGAATACACAACTTCAGCTACTCCAAAACTTGAAATTAAGTCTGGGCTTGAAGCAGGTTGTCAAATATTGCAGAATGGGCAAAAAAAAAATGGGAAAAATAAAAACAACGAAATAACCAGCCAGTCAAAAAAACGCACCAGAAAAATCAAAGAAGAAGGAATCTTTTCCACTTAACATCGACACAAGTGACATCAGGTCCTGGGTACCAGCATGGAGCAGCATTCATCCCTCTGTTGTCGAGATAATGTCAGCGTATACCTGACATAAACACGTATAGCCTCTGCCAAAACTTCTGCCGTTCATACAACCTCCCATTCACTCCCATCTTCAAGGCTTATTGCATAACCTTCGGCAGCAAAGCCCCCCAACATTGATTCATAATTGTTTGCAGAGGGAAGTTGTTTGTACTGTCAGCCGTTTAGTATTGATTAAGAAGCACTCTGCAAGGAAAGACTGGGTGGCTCCAGCTCTGGAAAGTGCCAAGGAAAATAAAGCTGGTATTAGTGATCCTCAGCTTCTCTGCTGGGGCTGAGAAAAAGGCAGTATTGTGGGCTGGGAGACTGCTCACCAAGATGTCGATTTTTGCCAGTTACCTGACAATAACAAGCACTGGATAAATAGGTGGGATACTCACAAGGGGAACCAAGGGAGGGAATTAAAAATGAGTAAAAGAAGAAAAAGGAGAGGGGGAAAAAAGGAAGGCGTTAGACTTTCCAGCATTCTGAGAGAACAAGGTTTTATCCTCAGTTGGGGGAAAAACAGATTTACTAAACACCATGACCTCAGTTGTTTGCATAGCGTTGGGTAACATGTATTTTATTACCTATGATACCTCCATGCTAGCTTGCAAAGCCTTTCCAGCAGCCCTGTGAAGGATGCCGAGCATATGGAAAAGAAATAAACCAGCTTGAGGAAGGAATGGCACAGCTGGGTGAAGCAAAAATTACAGGCTAGAAACACACTGGTTGGGTGTAAATAAAACTGAGCAAGGGAACGCACTGGAGAATAAACGTTTCTCTCCTCTGCCTAGTGTCAGCCCACTACTGAGAGGCATTTGAACTGCTGATGTGAAGGTGTAGACAGTGGTGAGAAGAGACCTCTCACTTCTTCCTCTCAATGCATGCACCATGGACTTGGCCATTGGCAGATGGAGGAGATGAATTAATCATAGAATCACAGAATGACTTAGGTTGGAAGGGACCTTAAAACTCATCCAGTTCCAGCTCCTCTGTCACAGGCAGGGACACCTTCCGCTAGACCAGGTTGCTCCAAGCCCCGTCCAACCTGGTCTTGAACACTGCCAAGGATGGGGCAGCCACAGCTTCTTTGGGCAACCTGTGCCAGGGCCTCACCACCCTCACAGGGAAGAACTTCCTAATATCTTAGGTAAATCTAGGTCTAAAGGAAAGGACCTGGGACCAAGCTGCAGGGTGAGAATGTCCCTTCTAGATAGGCTTCTCTGAGGGATCAGACTCTGTCTGCAGCACAACTTCTGCTCCAGGACCAATCATGACAGGCACTACCAGCACAGTTTATGGGTGAAGGTGATCAGCCTTTCTTGATGTCTGAGCATGTTAAAACTGGGGGCTTAGGACATTGCAATACACTGCAAATGTGAAACAAAACACCTCTGCTCACATGACATATGCTGGTTATTTTTAATGAAGAAAGTACCATCTTTATATGCAACCAAAGGGGTCCCCCAAATGACAGGCGATTTTATTATGGTGCAATTTTGACCCTTGGCTGTCACCACAAGATATGACCATAATGCATGAAACCAGAAAACTGATGGTCTGGCAGCCCAAAGAGAAAGCCCAGAGAAGCCCCAACAGCCATCTCCTACAGCCCAGCTCCATCTTAGAGAGCTTCATCTTTTTTGCACTAAGAACATCTGTGAGCTGAAAGAAAGCAAATGAGAGCCTGTGAACTGAATATTAAAGTTCAACAGCACTAAAGAATATAACACAATGAAAGAAAATCCCATTGGAATAAAAATATTTTTTAAAAAGCATGGAGAGAGAGGACTTATATGAGGGGAAGTCAACAGTCAATCCAGTTTAAAAAAATAAAAGCAAGCCGTCTGATGACTTGTCTCATTCCAGGTATTACGGGAATAGAGAGTCTGCCTGCTCCTGGAGCAAAGATCACACAGGAATTGGTTCAGGTAAGAAATCATTTACACTGTTATTTCCTATTGAGCCCAAAGTGAAAGCAGGAGATGCAGCTGAGTAGCAAGTGAGCTGCGGGACCCTGCGTGCCAGGCAACTGATGTTTGGCTAGTGTGGGGTCACCCCTGTCTGAGAACAGGGCACCAAATTACCCAGAAACTGTACAGACCAGACCCATGCAACATTCTTCTGTTTTTTCTGTATCTTCTCCAGCAGCTGATGAATTTGCCATGCTTCACCCTGATGGGAATGGAGGTTTGCCTGGGCAGAACAAGGATAAGAGAAAAGTAGCTCTCCAATACTTGGTCTTGCCTCAGCCACACTTGGTCCTGACTTTCTGACCTTTAGTCTGTCCTAAGACAATGATTTTTATTTGCCTTATTTTTTAGAAGGTAGATTGAGATGAGATCTTAAGAAGTTCTTCCCTGTGAGGGTGGTGAGGCCCTGGCACAGGCTGCCCAGAGAAGCTGTGGCTGCCCCATCCCTGGCAGTGTTCAAGGCCAGGTCGGATGGGGCTTGGAGCAACCTGGTCTAGTGGAAGGCGTCCCTGCCCATGGCAAGGGGCTGGAACTGGACAAGTTTTCAGGCCTCTTACTACCTGAATGTCACGGACCCAGTGTCTGACCTGCTGCAGGTGAATTGGGCCCTTTCTGGGCTCCAAAAAGTCATGCTACAGCAGATAAGTATTTTGTGGGATAAGCCCTATTTTCAGAGGCAGCAAATGTTAGCATAGGTACAGCATTACGTTCATCTGTTCAAACAGCTTTCAGCTCACAGCTGGCATAAACAGACATGAGACGACTTCGTCTGTGGAGGCCTGATGAACCTTGTGCAATATATTTCTGCTGTTGATATTGCATATTAATATTAAATCTGAGTAAGTTTCCTCAACACCAGGGTGAAAGTCACAAAGCAGCAGCTCACAAGGCCAACAGGGGATAGCCACATCTGATTTTATTCGTGCAAATTGGGCATGTATGTAACCATCATACTGGAAACAAGCACTGTGGTGCAGGTGGTGGTGGAGGATGAAATATACAGTTTAAGGAAAGAGAGGCACAGTAGGGCACTCTAAGTGGTTCCTATAAGCTGTCAAGTGGGAGAAGCTGTCTCAGTGGTTAAGAGCCTCTTATATATGGAAAGTGCGTCAGCAGAGCATTTCCGTGCACTTTGGCTCAGGGCTGAAATAACAGAAGCAGTCAGGAATGCTGCAGCCATCATCCAAACAGCTAACGAGGCATGAGGGTAGAAGCTCCGTGAGGCTAGCTTGAACCCAGCTTTGTTCCCAGAAAGCCTGGATGGGCAGTCCCAAGCGGCAAGGTGACTGCAGGCAGAAGTTAGGAGCCAACCTAGCAGTCACACATGAGATAAACAGCAACGACAACATGGCATTAGCTGTTCCTCCCAACCAGCAGACACCCATGCCAAGGAATGGTTGCAATGGCAGGTTTGCATCTCTGCAGGAGTTAAATCTTTGAAAACAAAACCACAGGAGATTCTCCCTTATTTGATTTTCGGGAGGGAATTTCTCAGTGAGACAGACATTAATTTCCTGGGCTGGGGGCGGGGAGGAACGACCAAGCACTCAACCAAGCAAAAAATTCCTCTTTCTGGGCAGCCACGGGCATTGTGCAACCCTCTCAGGGAGCTGCCAGCTGGCCAGTTGCAAGGCGCTCTCTCCCAGCTCCACCTGGTGGCAAAAAGGATGTTCGGGCTATTGTCGTGGGCATCGCATTGGGCTCCAAGGGCCTGGGGTTCAGTTTCTGCTGCTACCATTTTGCATGAGTGCCTGCTGTTCTGCGTGGCATTGGCTTACCTCCTCCCATGAGGTGGGAACAGCCCTTCACTACATAGGTAAGTAAAGTCAGTCTCCCACACGTGTGCCTTGTGAGCGCAGCACAGCAGGGAGATCACAGCTTGGAGAAAGGCACTTCGCGAGAAAGCAAAGGGAGCCTTGTGCTGGCAGCCAGGCATAGCTGACAGTCTTTTGCAGTATTTGCCTTGGAGCTGAACCACTCCTGACCATCAAAGATCACGAAAGACCATCAAGTGTCTCCTAGGATTGTGGTTAAGAGCAGTGGTATGTTCTAGCTTGGCATCTAGGTCAGTGGCTGAACTCAATTGCCCAGACATAGGCATGAAATGACCTGGACTGTCTCACCTGTCCTGCTTTCCTTCTCATGGTGGAGTGGAAGTTGCACTGTTAACTCATGCTGGTGAAGATACCTTCAGCTCCATCAACATCATAATGATAAGGAGTTGTGAAAAGATGTACAGTTATAGATGTGCTCAGATAACACTATATTGGTTCAGAACCTTTAAAAGCCTTGATCTTTTGAATGAGTCAGTTAAAAAATCTTGACTGAGATAGGCCCAGGATTCGGTCACCTCCAAGTCCAAAATACAGCTCAGGCCAGGCCTTACCACAAATGTCTCCAGCTACAATCAGAACAGCAATAGTATCATTGACTGGTTTGGGCTTTGCTGTGTTTCCTTCTGAGGGAAGGAAAGAAAAAACAAACCAAAAAGAGAAAGAAAGAAACTAAGAAGAAAGGAAGAAGAAAGCAAAGAAAATCCCAGTAGTTTTAGACCAGATGCAGAACATCCTTCTCCTAAAAGCAGAAACTAGTTACAACTCTTTTTTTGAATGTTAAAAATTTGGTATTTTACAACATGTTAGTGAATACTTTTCCTGACAAAAAAAAAAAAACCAACCAAAAACCAAGATCATTAGAAAGTCTCAATATTTTCCTCTAAATATTCAATAGCTAATCTCCAAACTTCAAAAATTATCAAAAATCATGAACTGACAAAAAGTCCTGGGACTGCCTCATAGCTGATTAAGATGCTACAGACCCAACCATATAACACTTTGACTTCTAACATAAAGCTGGTTACAAATACTGTTATTTATGGTTGCTGAAAATACTCTCAGGAAGGCTGTGTGTATTCTCTAGGGATCTTCCCCTAGCTTACAAGTAATAGTACTGGCTTATACGTGCCAGGAGCTGAGATCACTGGTATAAGAAACATCAGGGTGTAAGAAGTGAAGCCTGTGTAGGAAGTTACAGGAGCTACAGACGGCTAACACCAGGTTCAGAAACGCTGATGAAGCTGTGCAAAGACAATACAGTATAAGGAAAGGGGAGACAAAGCCATGCTGCTGACACTTCAAAAAATGCTGCATCCCACTGGAGTCCCATTTATTCTGTAAAGGGCCCAAGTATATATTAAGCTAAAGCCCTATGGAGATCAGCAAAGCAGATATCCCAATCTAACCTCTGCCCATCAGGATCTACAGAGCAGTTCTGTGCTGTTTGGTGTCCTCTACCCACAAGGGCAGATCCTGTTGGGAAGGACAAGGTGCTGATGTGAGTAGCAGGAAAGCACCAAGAATGTAACACGAAATCTGCATTTGGCTCTCTTCTGGGGCAAAGGACAGCATAGAGGGCATTTTCAACACAAGAAAGAAGTATGAGATCACACTGTGTCCTCCAACTCCAGAATCAGACAAGATTCTTGGAAATAACCAAGATGAAGTCCATAACTGCTCATTAATTCCAAAGCTCTAGTTGAACTACAGCTCAAGTGGAAGGCAGGCTTCATACAGCATTGAGGGAGGGAGATTTAGGAAAAAGTCTGCATTTTGATCTCTACTGAGATTTGATGCTTTTCACAAGGGCATCTTTTCCTCAAAGTGATTAGGACTAACTGTATATCACAGCATCTGTTTCTTACAATTAGTGATTCCTACAACAAATGTACCAGAAAGATACTTTTTTAAAGTGAACTCAAAGCCCTGTGTAAAGCGGGAATGTTACAATACCAAAGATGGTATCTGGTTAAAAATAAATAATTCCTAAAATATGGAACATATCTTCAGTTCTATAACCTTTGAATACTTGAATTATAAGGCTTTCCACACAGCTGTTTGTTTTGCATTTGAAATGAGTATAACGTGATAGAATGGGCTCTGGATTTCTGTCAGGATTAAATGATAAAGAATCCCAAAATAAAACTGAAATATGGTTTCACAGGTTACCAGCCTTCACCTTCTGAGAGTGCTCTAGCACTTCCCATATATCAAGCAACACCAGGTGAGCGAGAAGTAAAACTGAGGTGGAGTGGGCAAGGGTAGCCTTGTGTTGATCATGGCAATAAGAACCAAGAGGTGGAATCAAGAAACTTTAGTATTATGCTGATAATCCTTTCTGAGGATCCTCTTTTTTGCAGATAACCATGGATAAAATATTTCCCTAAAGACTTGCTTTCAGTGGAGAAATTTTGTTTCAATTGAGTTACCTTTTTCACAAAAATATGCTCTGATTTCCATGGAAAATATTGCGATTTTCATCAGTTTTCCTGCTTTCCATCTTTTCTTCACACTTCTACCCACTAAAAATACCTTTCCCCCCCCGCCCCGTGCTAGCTACCTCTTCTCCCAGCTCTGAGATTCAGACCAAGCTCCCAGCGTCAGGTCATCTCCCAGAATGCTTAAAAAGGGAACAGGGCATTCATTGGAGGAGTCTGGTGTGACCAGGAGACCAGACTACAAGGGAGAGTGGGAATAGAAGCAATTGAACTTTGATTTTCATAAGACATCACAACTGCATTTTCTAATTCTATTTTTTTTAAATTTTATTTTTCCAACCAAAAATTGAATTTTGAACATTATGGAAAAAAAAGCAAAACAGAACATTACCCCATCAGCTTTAGTCACTAGCACCAGTAGCCCATTTACGCTGCAGAAGTAACCTATTCTAGATCATTTTTTTGTCACCAAACCTCTCTGAACTTTCAGAAAAATTCATGTGTGCTTTTTCTCCCCACCTTTATAACTACAAGCCATGACTGAGAGTGGAAATCTTCCCTTCAATAGGTAACACAAAGCTTGCTTGATAACACCACCTTCCCATCTACCATCAAGAGAAATGACAGTCAAATAATTTGTTTCCTAATTTCTTCTTCTCACACTGAAGATCACTCCACTGCAGCACTTTCAATTTGCAATGCAATTTCTGCCACAATAAAACAACAGCTGACTTCCCTTAGTCAGATCCAACAGATCCACCAACCAGAGCCACACAAAACAGACATTTACCATCTTTCTTTTCACTTACCCAGCATTTACAATCATTTTCATTTCACTCAGAAGCACCACTATCCTTGAAGGAATCTACAGAATGAGACACCCACTGGAGTACATGAGATTCCTTGACTGAAGATTTTCACCACCTCTAATGTACTGACCCATGAAAGAAAAACAATTTAGGACAAGTATCTTTATGCCAAGTCCATCATGTGCACTGTTATGTGTCGTATGCAACTGCCATGAATGCTTTGCTGTGACCTGAAAATTAGGAAACAAATGATTTGACTGTCTGTCATTTCTCTTGATAGTAGATGACTAACAACATTTCACTGCCATTGCAGCGTAGCAACAGAGATGAGCCAGCCCAGCAGGGAGAGGGAATCATGCAGAACTCAACCAAGCATAGTTTGAGCAAGACCACAATCAGCCCCGGGCTTTGAGATGAGCTGCCCAGAGCATCCAAAAAAAAAGGCTAAGAATGGCTTCTTTATGTTTTTTTCCCAAACGTCAGCTGGTAGAGTTACATCTTATAAAAGAGTGTAAATTCAAAGTTAATAGCCAGTGCAATCCAGAAATAGAAATCAGTTATAAATATACCCCTTCTTCACCATGTCCTTTCACAGCCAGGCTGTGCTTCTGAGTTTGATACACAACCCAGTGACCTGTCACAGGGAATAAGGAAAGGCTCACAGGCAAAAGTGAGGTCATTCACAGCTGGGGAAGAGAAAACTTTGGTTTTGTTGAGGTTTCCTTGCCTCAGAAGACAATAAACAGAAGAAAAAGAGAGATCACTCATGGAAAACATGATAACAGACCAACCTTGATACTTAGGACATTTTGCCAGTCTGTAAAATTAACCAAGACACCAAATCAGGTAAAGGGCAGCCACTAGTGCCCCAAACATCTTCTTTATGCCTTTTCTTTTCTTTTTTTTTTTTTTTGTATCTATGTCTAACACTTCAATTTAAGTGTTACCTTGATAGAAGTAACTAACCTCATTTTTTCATCTTTAATCCTTACAAAAAGCAGTGAAATCTCAGGCACACAGAGTCTTCTCTCCTGTCTGAATCATCAAGAAGGTTTAACTGGTAGACTTTCCCAGCAGATGTTGGGAGACTCCCTAGGGCTGAAGGTCCCTTCAGTTTACACCTCAGCACCCAGTCACCTTTGTTTTCTTCTTATTCCCTCAGCCCTCCCAGCAGGCTGTCCAGCTGTCCTGAGACTTCATTTGCAGAGAGCCTGGTCCTGCTTTAACAGCATAATCAGGGACATCTTCTGCTACATCAGGTTGCTCAAAGCCACATCCAACTGAGACTAATCCCTTGAGGGATTCCTCCATGCAAGTTAGAAGGAGAAATGAGTGGTAATTTATGATGAGTGCCCTTGCAATTAGCACCTTGGAAAGTAGGGCTGCCTGGGGAATCTGAGAAGGCTATAAATGAAAGCATAGCCAGGATAGAAGTGTCAATCTGATGTCAAGTCTAAATTCTTGATAAAATCAGCAGAAGCTGGTGGAAAACAGAGATAGCATAGCTTAGGGATGGGAGGCATGGCCTCAGAAACCAGAGCTTTGAAACTCTTCCCCCCCCTTGTCTTACCTGACATAATATCAAGCTCTTCAGAGGAGGAGCCACTGGACAGAGTGCCATTAGGAAACTGGGGCTACTGTCAGAGACTTTGGGTAGTTCATCATTGGAGTAGGGATGAAAAATAGACTGAAACACAGGATGTGGACTTGAATTCTAAAATGTATAACTGATATTTTAATATTAGTTATGTGGATGTGGGATTTCATACTCTGATCAGATCCATTAGGGTTTTTCTATTGACTCCTGAAAATTTTGTATCAGTACCTGGGTTTAGCATTCTTGCAGTGAATGCCGCCACCTATTAAGCTTATAGGTTATGTGGATGTAAATATATGAGTGCAAGCACTGACACATATAGATAATCCAAAGTATGAACAGATAAGGAGACATATGAAAAACACCACTTGCCCTCTCTGTCAGCATCTAGGATTTATTAGCCCTCCATTAACTATGGGTGGAGGGTACATTACCTGCATTCCTTATATAGGTACTGCAGTTAATTGAAGGAAGCTGTGGCTATTCAGTCCTTGAGCATGCTGAATGAATCAGTGGAATGCTATGCAGGGCCTACAATTGGTGATAAGCACACAAATAGATTACTTCAACTGCGGATGTCTTGTCATAAGGTCTTTTTCAAGGTCTGGCTATGTCTTATCCAAAAAGTAATGAGTTTTGTGAGCTTTTGTTATAGCTGCCACTACTGAAGTCACTTCAGGGGTACCTAGAGGCTGATGTGCTGAAGCGTTTGTGACGGACTTCTATCTTGCTGTAGTGCTGGGCAACCAGGAAAGCCAGCCTTCTCTGAGATGTGGTTTCCCCACCAGCAGAACAAAAGAACTGATCAAGAAATACTTCAGGGTTAGTGTGTGAGGATTATTTGTAGAGCACTTGAATTTCTGCATCTATTTTATCAGATTTAAAGAGTGGCAAGCAACATTCCTGGGCACTGGGTGTTGGCCAAGTATATTGTTAAAATATTAGAAAATCCCTGGTGTGCTTTTGGCTCAGGTAAAAGCATACTCCCAAGAAATTTCTGGGTATGGTTCAAAAGTTGGCATGGGCCAAGGTCTGTTCCCAGGAGATACTTTGCATAGAGCCACCTTGTTCTGGAAGGTAAGAGTATTTAGTAGGTTGGATGTGGGCTGCTTTATGACATCAGCATGAGATCCAGTAACTACTGGAAATGTAGCCAGAAAGTCTAATCCACTCCCTATATTGACACTGTGCCTCTTGCAAGCAGAAGCAGAGAGGACATGGGAGAATATGTAGGATGTTAAAAGGCTTCTCTTTTCCAAGCAACTGGCAGCATCTCCTCTCACTATCTCTATATCCTAAGTCCTGAAGGACATGTTCAATTTTTCATTTGACAGCAGCTATACCCTTCATTATCCTGGCTACAGCCCTGGAGGGCTGTAGCCAACAGCACATTAGGGATTCATATATTTAGTGTCATCTCCAGCCAGCTTTGAAGCAAATCCATGGGGAAACACACAAATTATGCTACTATCCCATCTACTTCTCATTGCAGAAGTGCAGGGTCTGAACACTGAAATGTAGCATGATTTGCATCTCTTTCCTAGCCACCTGTGCTACTCCCACATCTCAAACAGCATTGAGGGCACTTACCACTACCTGGTTATAAGCCCATTTCTCAAAATGACCAAGGTATGAGTTTGGGCAGGTCACATCTTTCTAGCCCTCTTTTATCTCTGACTCTGCGTTTGTACTTCTATTTAGACTGAAAAAGAATAGGTATTGCATGTCTCTTAAATAACTCAGGACCTGTACAAGGAGATGTCCAAAAGTGCCTACAGAGCTTGAGCTATGTCGATACTAATGATGAATAAGTAGTAGGAAGTTGTGGGGGACCTGGCTCTCCCTTCTCATCTCTTGGAAGTTAACTTTATTTTTGTCCAAGTAACAGTCAGATTTTCATCTTTAGTGCTTTTTTAAGAGGGAGCTCTATGTAAATTTTGTCTCCTTGTTATTTTTTCTCTCCTCATTCTGGGTTTCTTTTGCTCACAAATTCACACGCTTTTCTACATTCCTAGCTGCGTTAGATACAGAGTTTCACACAAAACAGATTTCTCAGAGATGTACCTAGAAGCTTGTAAGATATTCAGGCAAGTCCTTTCTTCTTTCTAAGCTAAAAGCACCTCTATTTTTTATTGGATATTACCTAGTTCTCACACTCCACTGCTGCTCAGCACATCCACAGATGCTGAAACCACCTTCTTGCAAAGACATAGCAGCAGCCCTGAGGAAAGCAATGGGAGAGAAGAGGGAAGGAAACTTATTTTATTTTTCTGGAGGTGAAGTTTCTCATTTGATACGCTCTATTTATCTTTTTTTTCATTTTTTTTTCATTTTTTTTTTTAATCCCAAATTCTTACAATGCACATTCTAGCTTCACCCACTTCCTCTGTGGAAGCAGCTGTCAAAACGCTGTTACATCCTAGGCTACTGCGGCTTTACGACTCACATTAGCAGCTCTTTAAGGATCTGGCGGAGGCTGGCTGTGAGGTTTCAAGCCTGCAATTTGTCATTACCCAACTGCCAGGAAGTGTAAGGCAAGGTCAGTTGGGAAGCTGAAGAAGACGGGGAGGTATGCTGCAGAGTTTGACAGGATGTAGACTGGAGGTAGCTCCTTGGATCCCCGTCTCCAATCCCATCATCTCAAATCATCACTATTCTTGCATTAAACTATCTAGACCAAACATTCACCGAAGTATCTGCCTGGTTCCTCAGAGCTTTGTGATGAAATTTCTTATCACAGAAGGGGTGAAGCAAAACAAAAGCAGAAGTTGCATGGGCTGAGCAAGGTTCTCACTGATTTAGTAAACATTTCCTTGGGTGGGTGATACAAATAATAAGCTGCAAGGATTGCAAGAGTGATACGATACCAACATCAGCATGAAACTGGATAAAGGTACCAGCATCTCTGCTTGACGATGGACACTGCTGATTCTGTGTAAAGTACAGAGGAGCCATCTCTTAAGGGGTTAGTTAAATGTCTGGATGCAATTGGTGCACCATAGCAGAAAATGAGATCAGAAGGTAAAATAAATGCAAGAATTTTACATGCATGCAAAGGAGAGAATTGGATAACCACCTCTAACTTTGTAAAGCACTTTGGAGACATAAGCCAGAGTTTTCAAAGCCCTCCAGCACACCATCAAGAACACAGTAGCCCTCATTCAATAATCTAACCTGGGATGCACAGAAGTCTGCCAAAGGCATACACTGAAAGGACAACTGTGGCTAAAGCTCATTCTAAGTTTGGTTCTTCTATCACATGCCCAGTCAGCCTGACAAGCAACTTTGCTTGGCTGGCAGCTTGTTTGAATCATTTGGACCTGCTGCCTTGGCAGGGTGCCGAACTGTTGAGAAGGAGAACCTGGGCACATGCATGAAAGCCAGTAAGTTAGCGAAGGCTAGGAAGCTACTTTCTGTCAGAGGAACTACCATTATTGGTTATGTGATTTTTCTTACCCCTCCCCAGGAAGATGCTTTATGTTAACGTAGTGACCATTGAGGGAGATGACAGGATGCTTGTGCCTGGTTGTCTGCCTCAAAAGACAGTAGTCTACTAATCTGGACAGCCCCATACTTAATAGTCCACCACCTGCTATCTCAGTAAGATCTTTTCTGCCACAAGTTTTGTCTGCTCCAGGGCTAGGGTTTTGGTTGCGTTGTTTCTTTCTTTGTTTTAAACATCTTGAGCAGTTGGATCTCAGGTTGATCTCTGAGCTTTATTCTCATCCACATGAAAAAGCAGTACCTGTGAACCATCCCACAGCTGTGGTCCTGAGAAGCAGCACTTCATTGCATGCATCCACATATGGGGCACCATGTTGTTTCTCAGAGGCTTTGCAAACCCAAATCGCCCATGTTTGAGTCATTATTAAGTTGTAAGATGAACAGCAACACACTCTGGTTATTTAAAGCTCAGCTGAAATGAATTTTAAGTATTAAATATCTCCAGGGGTCCATTGTAAAGAAAAACACATTTGATCAAGAGAGACAACAGGTAGCCTGGGATAATGACAATTTTTTAAATTGTTGTCATTCAGCCAGACTAAATTTGGCCACATCCTCCCTATTCTGAGTTCCAGCCAGTTACTTGATCAGAGCACCTTTGCAATCACATCATGACAGTGATATTCTGCCAAGATATCATGACTTCTCCAGCAAAGAATGATGACTAATACAACCCCATGAAAAGCTGATGGAGTCCATCAGCCTCCTGAGCTTGTTTAACATTATACTGCTCAAAAGTCTTTGGGTCTTACATTAGTGCCATGGTTTAAGCCCAGCCGGTAACTTAGAACCACGCAGCCACTAGCTCACTCCCCCACCTTCTTCTCCCCACTCCGGTCCCAGAGGAGAGACAGGCTAGCTCCAGCACCAGAGGTCCAGACTAGTGCTGAGGGAAGTGCAGGGACTTTCATAACCACTGAACGTAGAAGTTCTTCAAGATGCAAAGAAGGAAGAGCACATTTCAAGTATAATTTAAAATACATTTATTGTTTCATTTGTTCTGGCTTTTTTGTTATACAAAGATGTTAAATAACTTAAATACATTCTCAACAGTCACTCAGAATCAGATTTATACCTACAAGCTGTACATATGAGGTAGAGAAAAATAACTTAGGCTCTCATAAGACATTGGAAAGAAAAAAAAAGGAAAAAAACAACCAAACAAACAAAGGAAAAATACTAATCCTTCATGTTAGTATTCCCACCTCCCTTTAAAAGGAAATGCCATCCCAGGTGTGCAAAACAAATCCTAGACTTTACATTCAGGCCTCAAAGGGCATTGTTAGGGACTGGGGCAGACCAAAGGAAAATTCTTGGGCTAATTTGGTGATTGCTCTTTCAGATAAGTGGGTGCCCAAAGGCAGCTGGCTAGGATATCCATACATACATTGATTAGTCATGAATTCATCCCCACATTTATAAACATCTATTAACCTGCATGTCTACGTTTTTATCCTCTTCCATTGTCAGTGGTGAGAAACTAGCACCTCCACCTGGTCCAAAACACCTTCTAGAGGCTCCTTATCTAAAGGTGGATAATTCCAGACCCATTGCAAATGCCCCACTACCACGAGCATGTCAGAGCCTCTCCCACCTTTCCTGATTGACCCTGTTATCCAATGGTGCTGGGAAGGGTTTTGCCCATTTCTGAAAACATTCAGCAACAACTGTGTTATTCAGACAGCCTGCTGAATTCTATGTGTCTAAATTATTTATGTCCTTAACTTACACCCTATTCACTCCCTGCATGTGAATAAATGTAGTTACAGGAAGCCTATCATGATGCCAGAACTAAACTATGCTTGCAATAGCCATTTGCTTTTCCTCTTCACTCACAAATGCTAGAGATTTCCCTTTTTTTGCTGTTGTTGTTCAGAAACACTCTCCTTCCTGGAACCTGTAAAGAGCTTGGCCAAATTCAGTGCTCATCAGTGAAAAATAGATCTGAAAGCTATTCAACACTAATATCTATGGCCTTCAGCTTGACTGCTTCAGCAATGGCCAGATTTCTATGGGCCTGACCCTATGCCATATTGAGCATCCTTCAAGTTACATGAGCAGTAATGGTCATAAAAGGCACTATTTCTCTTGCAGGAGAATGTCACTCTCCAAAAGTCATCACCTAGTTAACATTCTGAAAACTGAAAGCCAGGACGAGCTGACCATGGAAGCCAGAGTCTACCCAACAGATGTGCATGCAGAGCCAAATAAACCAGGAATGGAGAGCTTTGCTGCACCTGTTTTATTGAGCACAGAACAGACCTAATTTTACTGCAACATCAACTGAGGAATTTTTCACGGGCACTATAATCCACCAGGAAATTACCTTAAGCAGCATCTACTCCATGAAAGTACCCTTGAGAAATCTGTCCCTTCATCTGGGTTCTCGTCGAATCCTACCACAGCCAAGCCAACCTAATATATGTTCACTAAAATAGGGCAGCTGAAAAACAATTAAAAAAGAAATTTAAGACCTGAGCTGAAGGAAGGCAGATGTGTATGAGCTGGCTGACCACAAAAAATCCTCAGAAATTATCTTGCCCCTGCTCGGGTCTTCAATTCCAAATGCTGTTTTGAAAACAGACAGTCCATAACTCAAAGCTGCTTCCCAAGGTGAACAACAGGCTTCCTAAACCACAGCAGACCAAGTTTCCAGCTCCTAAGTTTTACACTGCGCCATTCAAATATAAAAATTGCTTATGTTAAGTCAAGCCTGGGATTTGGTCCTCTTCATTTAACCTCCCCACGTATCAGATTTTTATTTTTTGCCTCCACAATAACCTTTTTAAGAGTCATTCTTCCAAGGACAACTGAGATCAACAGCAAATATCTAGTTATTATAAATAGGTTTTGGCTTTCAAGCTATCTCACAACCAGGATGCATAACTAAAAAAAGGTAAGCTTGAAGTTTCAGGGTAGGTTACTCATTCTTCATAACTCATTTTTAGTGTCAAGAATAAAAAAAGTGCCCCTTTGTTAAACCCTGGTTGATTCACCAACTGGAGTCTTTTGAGGGCTGGAAAACGAGAACATAATGTTTAGGACTTGTTTTGCATGTCTCCACATCCGGCATATATGAGTCAGTCACACAGAACAGAAGCTTGTTAAAAAACAGATGACGGGTGCAACAATTATTTGTGTGGGGTTTTATTTCTTTTAATAGAAAATTCTAATATAAAACAGCAAACATTTTCAGTTTGCCTTGTTTACAAAAATATTTTTTTTATATTTCTGACATAACTAAATGCACTATTCAATAAAAATATTCTTCCATCAGCTAACTTCTCTTTTAAAAAAATTAATTAAAAAGTTATATAAATAATGGTTGCACCCCCCCCACCCCAAAACTGATCTCATAAGTTTTGCTGGATCAGCTTAGGAGAGCCAACACTTTGACACTTTTGGGAGACAAGGGGTGAAAGGGGATCAGAAACCAGAGAATCCCCCGGTCACCCATCTGTCCTTCTCCAGTTACATCTGCTGCAAAAACCTGTTTCTACAGGGGTAAGAAAAAGGAAAAAAGTTGCTTTGCACTTTTCTTTTTTTATATATATATATCAAATGATACTGTGAAAGATCAGGGACCCAAATCCATTCTTGTAGTAGTTTTACAAAAATGAGCAATTTAATTGAATTGCGCTGGACATCCAGTGATATAGTGGTAGAATCAGCCTCTCTGGAAAAATCCTGTTTCATGCAGCTGGAATAAAAAGCTGTTTACAGGACACTGCCCAATGTTTTATAGAGGACTTCAGGGTCTGTTTTCTAGGGTTTTCTGAACTCATACATGGAGTAACATGAGCGGAAACTTCTGCTCCATGGGCTAGTTCAATCCCAACACACATTATCACCAGCAGAAAACCCAAGTCGAGCACCTGAGAGAACTTTGAGAGGGTCCGACATCTTCCCTACCAGCTGCTACTTGTTTCATCCTACTCAAGCTCCACTGGATTTTTCCAGAATGAGGCTTTTTCCCCCATTTTTTCTTCAAAGATAAGGCAAACATTGGAAAATGCTGGAACTAAACACCCCCAAACAGCCAACACACATATAACATGGTGGGGGAAAGAAGAAAAATAACCCACATATGTTTTACCACCCTAGGTCAAAAGGCCAAGAAGACAAGTTCTCCTGATTTCAGAGTGTTAGTATATTTTATACACTGCCTATACATTTAACACATGTGCCTCGCTACTATTTAGTTATTTATATTTTTTTTAACCACAGGAGAATAAACCTTGCTATTTACAATATATAACAGGCAAGTAATATATCCACATTAACATAAATACAATTTGCTTTTTGTGGGATTTTTTTTTTGTTGGCTTTTTTTTTTTTTAAATACTTACAGAAAGCATCCAGGCTTCAGTGCGTGAGTTATAATACACAGAAGAGCTCTTTCACTCAGTAGTTCATTCACTCTTTGCTGCCTTCCTCTAGTCAAGCTTCGACAGTCTTATTGCCCACCCATCTCTCTCTCCCCACCACTGCCAAACACACCAAGCTACCCTATCCCATCCTGCCCAGGCATCTTCTCCACAACAATATTTATGCCAACACTGCCTTCTCTTCTACATCTAGGGACTCATTCTCCTCTCACACCAGTGCAATGTGGATTTACTCCAGCGAGGTCAATGGAGACAGAGACACCAGTGAAAAGAAGGAAAATGAGGCCCATGGTTTAAATATAACAATAATTAATAATAAAAATGCATGTAAGTTGCAGTCGATTCTTTAATTATGAACCTTTTTTTTTTTTTTTTTTTGTTAAAGGGTGGAGCCAGAAATAGTAATCCAGATCCAAAAATCCTCACACTTTGAGCAAGTTTAGATCTGGCCTTACTTTGGAGGGGAAGAGCTATTCTATCACACACACAAAAATGTAACAGTGACTTTGCACATGTGTGTGAGAGACAGGGGGAGAAAGAATTTAACATAATACCACATTAAAACCATTTACTAGGTCCTTCTGAAGGGCTTTACAATAAATAAATGTTCATTCAATATTTAAATATATATTTATGTGAAGATGTGTGTACATATACACACACATACACTGAATAATAGGTTTCTAGTCAGTTTATTTTTAAAACCATTAGATAAACTGCTTGTGGGCGACTCTCAAAGCGGTGCATCTCCCAGAAGCTGCAAGACCTTCTTGCAAACTCCCTGCATTGTATGCACTGCTGCACATTTGCTGCTGTGGAAGGGACAAACACCATATGTGGGTTCCTCCTTCTCCAGCACTACCCCAACCTCCAGAATTGTACAGCAAATAAGCAAACAGCAAAAAAAGAGGCAGTAACTTCACTTTGCAGGACCTTAGCGCTATTAACAATACCATCCAGTCCATCCCCATGCTCACACCTCAATATTTCATGCCAACAAGCCAGGCTGGACTGCAGGTATTTGTTAAATATATCTTTTCTCCTCCCAGTAGATGCACATGAACAGCTTAAATATTAGTGGCTACTATTTTGGGAGAAAAAAAAAAAAAGGAGGGGGGGAAATTAAAACCACTTTGAAATATAATGGTCCCTCTTGGAAAACTGCTCTCTTTTTGCTTGTCTAACATTTACTACCAGTTGAAAAACTCCAGCCAGCTTTCCTCTTTTGCGAACCAGATCAATGGCTTACATTGAACTGGTGGACATTGCTACTACTGAACAGTCAAAAATTGCTACCAAAAATAAAACAAAATGCCCTCTGCTCTCCAATGTTTCCTTAGAAAGCTTCTTTGAGGCATCCACTCACTGGCTGCTTCCAATCCACTTCCATATGACTGAAGAATATTGTTGCATCAAGTCCTGGATTGTAAGTATCCTCTTCAAACAAAAGAAGAAATTCTGAATGTTGTCATCTATTTCACAGCGCCAGAGTGATCAACCACTGCAGTCAACTTGTGGCTTCTCTGGTCACTTGATAGCTTGTCTTTGCATCAATTGCTTGTTCCAAATCCAAGAGTTGGTTACCATTTAGCAGTTGCATTTTTTAAATAAAGTCCTCAATCTAGTGGTTAAAAAAAAAAAAAAACACCAAACAAAAAAACCCAGAAAAATCTTAAGGTCATAGGGCTTACATACAGCTTGTGTCATGTACCACTGCCATGGTTTAGAGTAAATGGAATGATGACCTAGGAGCAGAAAAGTCACCCCCTTCACAGGTCTGATCCAGTCCAAAATGGCTGCTATAAAATGCAAGACAGCACTGCATTCCAAGATGCACTTGAATTTCTCTTGTCCTACTCAGAAATATATGTTCAAATTCAGCTGGCATAAGACTTGAAAGATCCAGTTCAGATTTCTGAAGACGTTACCACAGGGTGAATTTGATCAACAAGAGGTGGAAAAAGGACAGAAAAATAAATCATGTACAAAGTGAAAATAAAATTTAAAAAATATCTAGTGGTTTTGTTAAAAAAAAATAAAAAAAATAAAAGGACAACAATAGTGCTAAAGAAACTGCATTTGAAGAAATCAGTTGTAAAAAAGAACACGTGATTGGATTGAAGGGGACAGGCACATCTGGCTTTCTACAGTCTTCCCAACCTCTTTCTTGGATATATTTCTGTTTGCAACATGGTGGACCCAACATTTTTTGAGCTGTATTTGGTGATCAATGCATGTGGATATGGAGCCATCATTAAAACCTAACCCTCCCAGTGGGTCTTTTTGTCAGAGCCTTGTTTGCTCAGTGTGCAGAAACTCCCTTAAAGGAGCCATCAGGCCTGTTCCTGGTTACCCTACGCACATCTCTCCAGTTTTAGAAGGGGACATACATGACCTCTTCCTGTACCATCACATTTGAAGCAGATCTTTCTTTCCTATCTGCTTATCTTTTTAGGCTGCTGGATAAGCTTCTGGAATAAAGTAGTATAGGTTATTTATGACAAAGAGAATATATTAGCCCAGGAGTTCATGGAGGGTTGGTGGAACGATCAAGATGTTCCAAGGATAAATGATCCATCAAACTGCGTAGACTAAGATGAAGGTCAACTGGTGTCTAATCCCAGTGTGACAGGCACTTATTTCCACATAGTTGGACCTCATTAAAATTCAGTCTACGGGAAAACAAAACAAAACAAAAACAAAACAGCAACACAGCTGGGTCACCTGTACCCTACAAAGTGCTTATGTCTCAACATAGCTTTCAGATCCCAGAAGGTCAATCAAACCCTGTTTGTCTCCATATGCAGTTCTTATAGATCGCCATCACCCATCATCAAGGGTTGCCATCGAGCAGAAGACACGTCAGTCTTTGCAGGTATAAACCTCTTCTCTCTGGGTGCATTGCTTGCATTCCACATAGCAGCACCAACGGACCTGGCACTGGCATGGACGGGTGACCACTCGACTCTGTGTATTGTGCCCTCGCCCACAGCAGATGCTGTCACAGTTCTTGTCTTTGTAACATTTCCTTCCCGAAGTCCCAGGTGAGTATCTACTCATCATACAGAAGCTTGGGGAATCGTCAATATAAACAAGATCCGTAGTCCTTGGGATCTGATCACTGTGACCAGGGATGGACTTCTTGGGTGGGGAGATGTCTCCTTCTCCTGTGGCCTCATTGGTAGTGCTGCCCACTTTGAGCGATGTCTCATACTTCTGCTTCAGCTGCTTCCCTATTTCATGAAATGGAGAGAGCTGCCTCCAGCATGTTCGAACAGTACAGGATCCAGACACACCATGGCATTTACAGGTTGTCTCCACTCCAGCTTTGATGACCTGCAGACACACACAGCCCAAAAATAAAATCAGTTATGGGGAAAAATCATCATGATACGGATTAAAAAATGTGCTAGAAGACACTTCTGGAACACAAAGTTGATGGCAGTACAAAAACTATCTGTTGAAAGAGGACAGAAAACACATACTACAAGAAATATTTGCTTCAGAAGGGTCCCAGTTATGACAATACAGAATATGATATTTACCTGCTAGGATAATGCTTTATTGGCTAGTTAATTATACTAGTAAGGAGTACAAAGGCTGTCTGGTGCTAGCACTCATTTATGTAGATAGAGGTCGGAAGCTGTGATGCAACTAAGAGATCAATAGATGTTTTAGCATTTATTTATTTTAGCAAAAACAAGGAGATAAGATGTAACGACCATGGAAGGAGTTGGTTTATTGGAGAAAAGAAGGAGATTGCTGCTGTAACACGTACACACACACACGTGGGTGGCACATGCTCCAGAACATGAGCATGGAGAGTAGGAACTTCCTCCATACTACATCACGCAGGATACCACGGTAAACTCACACAGCTCTCAATTAGCAGCACAGGCTCAGTGGAAACATGGTTAAGCTATGTTGTTTCCACCAGTAGCCACAAGGTATAGCATCCCACCCGTTTCGTGACTGAGCTTCATGTAGCTGAAATATATATATAGTTCTCAGGATCACAGCTCAAATTCACCTTCACCAAAACCAGCAGCTCTAAAAACATCCAAGTAGCTTCTGCCTGTCCATTCTGTGCTCAGGATCCTATTCCAGAGTGTAGTAGTATGTTCAAAAGGACATGTCAATTTTCTTCTGCTAGCAATGAAGAAGCCTGCATGAGTTTTTTAAAACAAAAAGCATCATTGCTTGCTGCTTGCTGGACACACACATGTTTAATAAAGCACATTTTCATATAGGATGAAGCCTAAGGCTCCCTCATTCTTCTCTGTGTCCTCCCTTTCTCTGAAAAATTAAGATGTGAAGAACCAAAAAACAGACCCCTCCCATCTTCTTCAGAGAGAGATTTGTACCTGGGACTCCTCTATGGGCAACATGAGGGCAGACATGTTATTTGGACAGTCACAGATAACCTGCATTTTGTCCACTGATTATAAACAGATATTTATAGTTCTAGTCCTCCCTCCCTGTCCCTTCCCCCAAAATAGGTTACATTTGGACTTTAAATGTGTAAGGTATAACCACCCCTTAAAATAGCAAGTTAGACCAGAGTGTGTTTTACAGAGCTGCCTCCTGTCAAAGTAATACTGAAAGTGTCCTTCTCTTGGGGATCTACAGTATTTAAAAAAGAAAAAAATAAATCTTCCCCTTCTGCCCATTATGGCATCTGCCTACATTACGGCCTCATGACAGCAGAGGACTGGCTCCAGTCCATTTCCTGACCATCCAGTTCCTAATTATTTGGCTGCATGAGTCCTGCTGAGCACCATGTGCAAATGTGCAATAGGTCATGGACTCAGAATTGGGGTCTGGTCCAATCCTGATATTACAGAGATGTTTTTAGAAAGACAATATGCATAATACGGCCTTCAGCAAAGCCTGGCCAATGGTCACACTTCATTCCTACGACAGCCAAGACCTTTTCAAATGCAATCCAATAATACACAGTAGCATTCAAACAAGTGATGGGTTACAGAGAGAGATGTGTTACTGCTTATAGTACTCAGCTGGGCCTGCCTGGTCAGGGGCTGTCACGCTCTGCGTGCCAAAGTGTCTAGCCAACTCTGCAAGAAATCCCACAATGTTAGACAAGAGTGTACAGAACACGTTTCAATACCAAAAAAAAAGAAAACTAAGCCCCTCACCCATACTATCCCTTATGTAAAGTCACATTTCACTGGTTGTCCAGAAATGAGAGCTGAGTTCATGTGAAACAAAGCTCCTATACCTAATTTCACACCCAGACCATCAGCAAATTGGGCAAAATTGCTGGGGTACTTGCAGAAGGGCTGCACACTGAGTCATTCATAAGCTCAGCCTTTTCTCAACTCTCCCACCTCCACCAACCCATTTGCATCTGCTCCACCTGGAACAGGAGACAGCCGCTGCTGAACAGGAGATGGGAAAGAAAGACATCAGCAGGAACTGGCTCAGATGGTAAACCCACTCCTGTGCAGAGGCTTGACTGGATTTGGAGCTGGTTGAACATAGCATAGTCATGAAACACAGAAAGAGAACCTGAGATGGGGCTATTCTTGCCAGTAGCCACCTCTCCAGAGCTCAGTGGGAAAGCTAACATTGCAAGTATTGTGTATATATACAATACATATATACATAGTATATTTAAGGCATCCACATGGGGTTAGTAGATATGGCACAGCACAAATGGGAGATACAAATGCTGATGGACTAGCAACTAGCAGATGGCAGCAAACCTTCAGACAGGAACAGGTGTGTACGTTTAGGCACCTGAATCACACCATCCAGCTAGGGTTGACTTAACTAAGGCATGTGTTTGAGTTTAAATGCCTACATTTGAGAAACACCTCTAAATTGCAGCCTGACTCAGTGGAGCCAAATCAGACACCTGCACATGCTCCACTGAGCAGCTCTTCAGGCTCCACCAACTGACCACATCTCTATTTGCTTACACAAGCCTAGGGACTCAGCTCACACAGAAGCACTTCAGTTTAGATATCTTAACCTGCAAGGAGAATCCCACAGAGGCTAATACAGGTGTCTAAATATCAGTATCTAGCATTATTTGGGGTACCGCAAACCACTGCTTTTCACCAACTGCCCTGCAAGAGCATAAAGTTCTCTCGAGGGGTACCAATGCATATACCTAGGTAGATGAATCCTATTCTCCTGTGCTTAAACAGTGATGAACAAAGCCCCTAATGACTCCCAGCTCATTCTTTACCTGACTCACTTCTAGTTCCTTCTTAAGCAGCAGCTAGGACAGCTTAGACATCATGCACTGCTAGACCAAAGCAGAAAAGGTTTTCATTGTCCTCATTCTCATAAATGCATCAGTTCATGAAATCCAGCATATGGATTTTCATATGGCCACTGTGCAAGTTTGGTGCATCCCAATCGCCCCATAAACCTTCTCCTTGAAGCATAGGGAAGGGCTAAAGAATGTTACGAGGCAGCTATGGTGAAAATACCAGAAAAATTTCTTCCCCAGCCAGCCTCCCCTGCTGCTGTCAGTCACGATGCAGCTACTCAGGGTGATGCAGGATGGATAACTGCTGCCTACAGGCCTCTAACCATCCACATGCCAAAATGAATCTTGGCAAAGCCCTTCTGTTTCCAGTCTCATTCTCCAGCTTCCACAAAGATGTTTCTCCTCTTGTTGCATGCTCCAGTCAGAGACACTTAAATCCACCTCATTGCTCCAGGAAGCAGAGCAAGGCTTATTCAAGTCAGCAGGTTGCTTGGAGCAGTGTTGGAGAAACCTTTTCTGGCTGGGCCCTGGGACAAATGGGTAAATGTCTAGGTCATGCTTTCAAATGTGAAGGGACTCCCAGGGTAGAATAACTTAGCTTTTATTACCAAATGATTTTAAAGTAAGTAAGGCAGAATAAGACTTCTTTTAAAAAAAATTAAAATTAAAAAAAAAAAAAAAGCTTATTTCAAGAGCCAGAGGTAGCTCCTGTTTTCTTTTCAAGGCACATCACAGTTCAGAACCTGATCTGCCTCCATCCTACATAGACCTGAACTTCTTCTGAACACCCATGGCATCACCACTTATTAAATAACTGCATTGCATCTACAGCAAGGTAAGTGGCCACATGAATGCTGGTGAAGCTGCACCTAGAATATGGTGTTCAGTTCTGGTCCCTTCACAGCAAGACAGACAATGAGGTACTGGAGCAAGTCCAGAAAAGGGCAAAAAAGCTAGTAAAAGGTCTGAAGAATAAGTCTGATGAGGAATGGCTGAGGGAACTGGTGTTGTTTAGTCTGGAGAAGACTCAGGGGGACATTATCCCTCTCTACAACCACCTGAAAGGAGGTTGTAGCAAGGTGGGGTCAGTCTCTTCTCCCACACAACAAGCTATAGGACAAAGGGTAACAGCCTCAAGCTGCACCTGGGAAGGTTTAGATTGGATATTAGGAAAAATCTCTCCACAGAAAGGGTTCTCAGGCATTGGAACAGGCTGCCCAGGAAAGTGGTGGAGTCACCATCCCTGGAAGTGTTCAAAAATGGTGTGAATGAGGACCTCAGTGACATAGTCTAGTGGCGGTTGTGGCAGTCCTAGGGTAATGGTTGGATTTGATGATCTTACAGGTCTTTTCCAACCTAGCTGATTCTACAATTCTGTGCCATCACAGATGTGAAGCAAAAGGCACTACCTCAAATCTAAAGCATAAAATATTTCATGCTCCCAATGGCTTAAATATACCATAGCTACCATACATTGGCAGAACTATAGTAACTCAGGAGTAACAACACATTTGAATCCTTATTATAGTATATGCTGTAGAGAGCTTCTAAGCAAAATGCAATTAAGATAACTAGTGGGGCAGGGATAGAATCACACTGAAATTATGTCCTCCCACTCTCCTCTGAACAGCCACCTGGTCTGGCAATCTCACAAATAGGAGAGAGTTTGGGAGGAAAATAAAGCTCTTTGAGCAAATTAGTTTGTTCGGCTTAGGAACACAAACTGCCATTGATCTTGTCGTGAGAATACCAAATACTGACAAAGGCACAAGGAGGAAAACAATTATGATAGAGCAAGACTGAACAGTCTTTATTGGTACTTGCAGCTAAGAGGAAATTAGATAGCACCACAGGAGCGCCTGCCCAAATGGCTTTACAAGAGCCATAGGGAAAAGGGATCACAGCAGAGCATTGCTATGCAACATGTAATCCTTCCTCACAACAATGGCTTGCTACGAAGCTCAGACTAAGTGCCCTCATAATGATCAGTCTCAGACATGCTGCAACACACAATTTCTCAGTGTTTTAGCTGAAACACTGAGGACAGATTCCCATTCATTCCCAGCTGGGTCATGGGGCTTTGGCAGTGGTTTTCAGACAACTCTTGTCTGGGCAGCAGCAGTCCAAAGCGGACACACAGCCGTGGGAATTCCTGAGTTATAGCCCCGCTGTCGTCATGGCTGGTCTGCAGCTTCAAGGCTTCAAACCATTCGCTATGGTTTGGGGCAGAGGAGGGAGCAAACGAATCTCTTTAGAGTCAGGTCATCCAGGAAAAAGCCCGCCTTCATCTTGTCTTACTTCAGAGAGGCCTTTGCGATGCTTCTGTGCAAATCAAATCTCTTCCATCCTCTAGGTACACATCCTCTTTCAATTTAAATAGGCTTAGTTATTCTCTCAGTTCAAGTATAAACGTTTGGACAGCAGCCATGGTCCCCATTTCTTCACAGGTCCCAAAGACCAGACTTGCTCCTTAACACTGGCCATTGCTATTGGTTGAATTATAAAATTTTCACACATTGTTGGAAGTTTTCTTTTTCCTTCCCTTTTTCTATCTTTTTTTTTTCTTTAAACAAGGCCTTTCTGAGCCTGTTCTCAAGCTGTTTTTTCAGAAGTTTTCCCTTTCCACTACCCTTTAAAAATATGAACACTCAAATTTCAATGAAATTGGCATTAAAATAAATTTAAGCATAGAATAACATAACCCTACCTTAAATTGATAACTTTAAAAGTATTTTTCCCCCTTCAGTATTCCTAGCATGCTTCACATACTAAAAAAGCTCCACGTAAACAACTCCAATTACTTATGGGGCACTGTAAGCAATTTTTTCCATAGTGCTGATTTCCAGGCCTTCGAAAGACTTTGCCTGAGCCAGTCTCTGCATGAAAGGAGGGGAAAATCTAAAGAGCATACTTATAAATTCCTACCTGTCATAACCTGACGCAATTAGTACTGGTGGTGGCCCTGCAAACTGATCTGTTCACACAAAGTCAAGAACTAGTCTTAGAGAGGCTGCTATTATAGTGAGGTACAAATAAAACCCAGCAAAGTGTGATGCTAGATTTCTAACTGCAAACATAAAGAAACTGCCTAGAGGATGCATTTATCTCCTTTTTTCCATGCACCAACTGTATTAGTAAGTTCATATAGATTTATCTCAAAAAAGAGCAATTATTACATTTTCTGAAGGTACAGAAAAGCAGAGGTATTAGCACTTAAACTTGTCGGTTCAGCAGTTCTGGAGCTTGACTGGAATTATGTTTGCTAGTAGGAGCCATAAGAGACTGGATGGGCAGTGCTTGTAAACACTGTCTCTGCAACAGGAGACCAGAGTTCTAGTCCCTGCTTTGCTATGCTTGTGTGTGACCTTTAGTAAGTCACTTAATCTTTCTGGGTCTCAATTTCCCCTCTGTAAAATGGAGATACAGAAATGAAGAGGGTGGTATGCTCTGATAACATGTTATGTGATAGCTCATGAAGTTTCTCAGACAGATGATAGCTGGGCAAACATCTACCTGATATGGAAAGTCCGTCTCCAGTGCAGAAGGCACGTTCAGCCTTTGAGATAGATCCCTGCCAGCACTGCCTAAGGGGAAAAGCCATTCCTTGCATGGACTTCCAAAACAAGTCAACAGCAAGGAAAAGTCCATGTACCTCCCACTATCTTCTCCAGAGCATCCCATATGGTTTCAGAGATGCAGGTATAACCTGCCTCAGGATGAATCTGGACTTGAATCCTACAGCAACAAGAGTGACAGATCCTCTAGGAACACACACATTGTCTGTGCAAACCAAAACATATGGGTTGATACTGTGTGAATACAATTAAGGAAGCCTCATGAAGGGAACTAGTTTCAAAGGGGAATATTGCTTAAAGAGGCACCTTTGAGGAAGGAGGAAATTTTGTTCTTCATTTCTGCCCTCCCATAGTTGTGCACTAAACACTCTTGGCCAGGAAGGAGACTGTGGTTATAGCCCTGACTTCAGGGTTCTGAAGGCAAAGGCTCATTTGTGTCCCTCATTCTGGAAGAATAAAGGGAAAAAGGGAATGGGAACATGACAATTTTTTTTCCCTTGGGTAACAGAAGCCCCCTTTAATAGTGCCCCTTGGATCTGTAAGACATGCTTGACCAGACATACCTCTGGAAGAGGTCAGCACTCCTGGGATTAAGAAACTTAGCAACGCTCCAGAGAGGGAGTTGGAAAGTCATGTTTAATGATACTTTGCTGAGAAACTGGGCAAATTTAATTAAAACATCACTTACTCAAGCCCAGTGGAACTAATTGAGTGCTCTAATATTCTGACTTTTCATTAATGGGTTACAAAAGAGGGCTGCACTTGTGTGTATAAGGAGGGGAAAAAAAAGGGGGGAGGAGGATATAGAGAAGAGTTTTAGCAAGGCTGCCTGTGTTTCATTTAATATAACCAAGAAACTTCATTGCTGGCAACAGAGCTTTAATACAGTTGACTTCTCTCATCACCACGGCCGCCCCCCATCCCCTTAACACATACCCACATCTCCCCCCTCAGCATACACCCTTTCCACCCAAGACTCCTCTGAAAGAATAGCTGAATGAGCTAGAGTAGATTTGGCAGAGAAGGGAAATTGCTTTTTTAATAAGTGGCCTATTCAGAGCTCCTACTTTTCAATAAAGAGGAGGCTGGAGAAGTCCTGGTCTAATTACCTCATCCTCACACTAGACAAGCTTGCCCTTTCTTTAGCAATTGAGGTCATATCATATAACTTTGTGAGACATCATGGGCATAACGTGCTCAGTGATTATTTCATTGGAGGCAGCAAAATTGGAGTCGGACCATCAAGGTTATAAAAAAAACAGAAGTAAAATAATTAAATGAGAACATCTACCAAGAGACACTAAAACTAGGCGGGATAGGATAATGTCACCCTCACAGAAATACACAGATTGTTTGCCAGTGTGACACCATGGAGAAAATGCCATGTTGACCAGAACGGTGTAGGGTTTGTTGCCAAATCAGTCAATTAAGCACAGGTCTTTTTTCTGGGTCTCAAGGGAACATTTATATGTTTTGCCATGGTTGGAGTAATTAGATGGGAAGGATTATATGTTGTTATGAATCAGTGAGAGAACACCAAGCTTGGGCTATATCTTTAATAGGTATTTCTCCACTCCCTCAGCAAACATACGCGTGTACATCCATACCTACACTCTAAGTACACCAACATAGGCTGGCACTGGGGCAAGCTCCCATAGCAAAACCAAGTATTGGAAAAGAAAGTCTTCGTTCATTCTCAGCTCAGTCCAAACCAGCCTGTAGTGTAGCAAAGATTTTGGTTTATGTATGTGTGGCTTCACTAAAACATAAGATCTGTGGCTTGGTTAGACAAAAAACACAGCAGGTGCTGAGTAGGAGTTCAGGACAGCTGGCTTGAATCTCCTGCTCCACCATCAGTTTACTGCACAACCTTGGGAAAGGCATTCAGTTTGCATCTCAGATCCTGCCTGCAATGGCCATAATCTTCTTTTTAGAACTCTCAGGGACATTTAACACATTAGAGGCCATAAGAGCAACCTAGTTATATAATGCTCAAAATTGTTCAGTTCCAAATTGGCACAAACAAAGGCTATCTGTGCTCCTCCTACATTGTCTTTGGTTCACATCAAATCAAATATAGATGACTTATTCAATAACCAAACTAGTGGGCTTAGACTGTCATAGCATCTCCAGCAACTCAGTGTTTGGAAAGTCTATACAGCAGAAGTTAGTTGATGAGTAGCTTTGTTGGAGAAAGACAAGTAGAGGAAACATGATGAGCATCACATTTAACCCACTACCTTCATCAAGGAAAACATCAATAAATTCAGCAAGAGAACCTAGTACTGCCTAGTGAGCAACCCTCATCTTCCACCAATGCTGCACTTGCAGTGGGATCAGGAGGAAGGAAGCAGATTGAACTTCATAGTAATCTACACACAAGTGTAAGCAATGTCAGAGACAATCCATCAACCACACTAAGGTCAATGCTCAGGCTTCAAATCAGATTTAGTATTTTGAAGTCTGAAGCAAGTGCTTCAGTTCTGACCTTGCAATTACAAAGCCAGCCTCGTCTGACTCTAAGATCTGATTATGACCTTAAGGACACTATGCTGTGCCATTGGTTAAGGTCCATATACTCTGATTATTTAGACATATGTTCTCCTAATCTTGGACCACCATCCTCCAAAAATCTTCCTTTTCAACAAGCAGTTTGCCTGGCTTCAATGATAGTGTTGTAAATCTGGTGGGCTGCTTGGCTTGCCTTTCAACCAGACTATGGTACAATTATTTTTAAGAGCACAAAGAGATAAATCCTTTTAACCACTGCTGCAAATAGGCAAGGAAAGCTGTCAGACAGTAACACAAACTCAACAGACACAGCATGGGTGAACAAAAGCAGGAACGCTGGATTACTGACTTGCCGAGCAAAGGTCTTTGACTTGGATAGTCATGAGGGCTCTAGGTCTCTGGACAACCACCACAATTTACGCAGCTGTTTAGTGCTTAGAAACCACTGCAAATGACCAAAGCCTGACTATGCCAAGTAAAGGGAGGGGCAGAAGACACAAGAGACTCCCACTAACTCAATGGGATGAGGATAAGGGAGGGAAGAAAGAAAGAGGATATTTACTCCCTCCAGCTCACTCTTGGAGTTTTAGCTCAAAGTTATATACACAATGAGTAGAGCAGTGATGACAAATAAGGGCATTTAACCTAAATCCAAAACTGAGCCTCAGCCATATGTGCATCCTGACTGCAGCTACTTGGGTAGAGAGCATGGAAGTTAAGTCAAATCTGCTAGGCAAGTTATTTAGCCCCACCACTGTGGAAGGGAGACATCCATGGAGTTACAAGAACACGACAATGGCCCCTCAAGCCACAGCTTTGTAGGTATTGGCAAGACTACATCATGATAACTCTGAAAAGGAAGGAAAGCTGGGAAGTCTCATAGCACTATCCAGCATGAAATCACAGCCTCTATGGACCACTTTCTCCATTTTCAGTCCCATCTGCTACACAGCCAGCTCCAAAGAATTGGGACAGGCCCTAGGGAACAACCAACCACATGGATTAAGACAAATTTCCTCACCCTGCAAAGCCTGTTTCACATGTCAAAGAGCTGCAATAGGAGTTCAGAGGCACTGAGACTTTTAACTCAGAAGCAGAAAAGTTGTCAGCCAAAGCCAGACACTAGCTAAATCCAGGACATGTCTAATCCTGATCTCTGCGCTGTCTAGGAGTATCTGGTGGTGGAGAGAGGGAGAGACATTTTGCTGGCCAGCACTCACTGGTGGCAACTCCACCGTGAGGAATGGCATTTTATGCATACGCACAGGAACAACTGAGCTGGGGTGGCGATTCCTAGAATGCACAACTGGCTGGGCTACTTTTGCCTGGGAAACTAGAGACACAGGTCCCCCCCATCCCAGTCCCAACCATCCATCCAATCACACAGACAATAACAAGGCTAGAAAGTTATTTATAGCCTTACAGTATGTCCCCCTCCGAGGTTGGTGCAATGAAACACTGATCCTAGGCACCTGTGGTGGCCAATCTGCAGAATTTTAATGTTCAAGCAAATCTAGGCTAGGTATGGCTAAGCAGATTATGGGAGAAGGTGAAAAGTCCCTTCCTTTTGCTTCTCTTGCTGGGATGACCCAGCAATTGCAGTCACTTTGTCCTTTACATCAGTCCTACAGGGAGACCCTCAGGCAGAAGGATAAAGCCTCATAGGAAGAACACGGCATAAAAAGCAAAAAGCCCTCCAGCAAGGAGGATGAGGATAGGAAAAGGAAACAAAGGGACTATACATCCAAGCACTATCTGCTGCAAGTCCAGCAGCTCTAGGCAATGTGGAAGGCTCTGCCAGAAGATGAGGCAGAAGGGACTTTTAGGACTGAGGTCAGAGAGTAATCTCCAGCCTGGTTTCCTGCCAGCTGTTTGTCCAGACAGTTTAAGAAACCTTTATGCTAAGGACATGATAGACTTTCCATGTTCTACTGAACTGCTGCAAGAAAAGCATCCCTCAACCTGTGTGTGGCAGCCTAACTCCCTTCCTCATGTAAGCCTGAAGAACCTGTCCTTCCATCCCTTTGCAGCATAAGACCTTCTTCTTCCAGGAGAGCCAGCAATCTTTGTCGCCACCTCATGTTTCCTAGGCCTGGACAGTCCTGTTTCTTTCTCTCTGACCTCACTCCATTTTCCATAACTCTTGAAGCACAGTAATAAAACCAGGGTGTAGTCCAGTAACTAAGACTTCACTTGTCAAGCAGAAGGACCACTCCATACATTTTCTATCCAACACTCCTTGTTTCCACACATCTTATTACCCCCACAAGCCCCAAGCAGTCTGCAACGCACCTTCATGCCCACAAGGTTATTGTGGAAGTCCACTCTGGCTCGCAGATCCTTGTTGGGTTTCCTCCCCAGGAACTCCTTGACAAACTTGTTGCTGTATTTCAGGTTGTCGCCACAGCCACCCCACTGCCAAGCCTCACGGTTCTCCAGATCAGGGGCCTCATCACAGGTGCAACGCTCCATCCGCCCTGCGCTGCATGCCTTGGCCATGGCATGCGTCAGCCCTGCAGAGGAGATGGCGTACAAGAAGGCTGTCTCCTTAAAACCTGTAGGAAAGAGGAGGCAGCAGCTTTAGTGACAGCTAGAGCAAGGGCTGAAGAAAGAAAGAGTGAGGAAATCAAGGCAAAATCCACTGTGAGAAAAATTTGAGTGATAAACCACCACAACTGGTGGAGGCGAAAGAATGGCAGATAGAGGTGGTGCAAGCCAGGATTCAAGAATGCAAATTAAATCTGGCCATCTCTGTAACTGTCACCCTACAGTCTCTGCCTGAAAACAGAGGTGAGCAAGAGCTGGACAGGCCAGGGAGGTACCATCACCATGGTACAGAAATACTGCAACCAAAGTGACACCAAATAGCAGGAATCCAGCATAGACTTCCAGTCTGATGGTTGGGAAAGAAGCCATGAGCACTCCTTGTTCATCCCATACCCCCTGAATCAAAAATAATCACTAGATCCTGCTGCAGTTTAACACAGTTGTTAACAAGACACCTGAGGGCTTGGAAGCACACAGTAGGCAGCCTGTCACAGCACTTCAAATGCCTCAAAAAGCAGTTGACCACTCGAGCTTTTAGTGTACGACCCTTTACTCTGTGCTCACCTGCAGGAATGCAACAACATCTGATGTCCCCACTAGCTGAGGTCCAGAGACACCCATGATTTCAATCCAAATTATAAAATCCAGAAATAAAAAGCAAACATGCCAGTATTTATAGCTCCTTATTCTCCAGCTATGGAAGCCATAAACGACTGCATATTTGAGATGCAATTCCAGAACAGCTTTGGATCTGACTCAAGAAATCCCCCACTCAAAAATAACACAAGTGGATGGTGACAGTAGTGGATATATCTGTAAGCTGGTGTGTCAACCAAGGACATGCAGAGACACTGCCAGGTCATTTTTGGAACTGTTCCTTGGGAGGTGCATGGTCATCCAAGCAAGCGCACAGGGCACTGCCCTGGCCCATACCCAGAGCCTGCCTTCTGAAAGGACTCCTAGGTGCGTGATGCTGAATTTCAGCAGGAGACTGACAAAAATCCAGTCTTAGGAGACTGAGGTCTGGTCCTCCCAATGAGGATGACTCAAGATTGCGGTTGGAGTTGTCCAATCATTCCTATTGCTTACCTGGAAAAAAAGAGCAAGAACTTTTCCCTCACTGGAAGGAACACACTTACCAGGACACTGCAAAGAGTGGTCAAGGTCAAGAAAGCAAATCTGGGGTTTTTTTCCCCTCCTTGTTTTCTCCTCAAGTTAGACCATATCCTCTGGCACCCCAGAAAAGCCTTCAGCACTGCAAACCTCACTGGGAGTGGTAGAGAAGTCCTTACTTAAATCACCCAATAAAACTCATGGGTGCGCAGACCACCAAACTCCTCTAAATAGAAAATGCCTTCTAAGCAGTTTTCATCTTTTGAAGGCTAGTTCAGCTTTTTCTAGGTTGCACCCTGGGTCAAACTGTCCACATGCCTGTCAAGAGATGCTGATGCTAGAGACAGATGCTCCCAAGCTTCCATTCTCCCAATAGTGGCTGCAAGAGGCCAGTCCTACAGTTTGTGCCATGAAATGGAGGAGTACCAGTTTGCTAGCAGAAAGTCCTTGATAGAATAGGGTGTGTAAACCCTCCTCTGCGACACTGCAATTAGCAGCAAAGAGCCTGGCTATGGTCCACTTTAGTAGACAGCCCATACCAAGCCAAGGGGCCTTCAAGTAGGTTGTAAAAGGACTGAATTCAGAGTGGTTGTGAAATCTCAGCAGAAAGTCAGTGCCAAGCAACCACACTGCATACCATGTTTGATGGAAAGACAGGAGGAATGGTTCAGTTGCCAGATTTTCCCCCTCCATGAATCTCCCATCAGCTTCGGCTCTACTTCTCCCATTCTCCATCACCAAAAGCTTCACAGATTCCTAGCGCCCATCAGCATGGGCATCATCTCACCCACAGCCAGCTCAGGCAGCTTCCAAGCAAGTCCATGTGACATTTGGCTCTGGCCAGATTTAAAGCCATCTCCACCATGCACTATTTGATTGCACCAAGATATTTTGTAACAAGATAATGAGCTTTAAATCAATGCAGGCATTCTAACCCCCGGTGCATTGACAGCCTGCCATCTGCAGCTATCCAGTTTCAGACATTTCCAAAATTGTTTGTGAGTATCCAAAGAGGATAACAAGTCCCTTAAACAATCCCCTGTTATTTTAAGAAACAGGCTGCACCAGCCCAAGTTGCAAACCAGCAGCCAGGCTGTTCCGGTGACCAAATGTAAAAAATGGAGGGGGAAACTTAAGTGAAATGGCGGGGGGGGGCGGGGTGTGCCTTCCTTCTCACCCACCCACCCCCCTTCTCTCCTTTAAAAGCTGCAATGGTCCTGAAAGAGAGGAAGAAAGCCCACACCAGCATATTTGTATAACTGTGTCTTAGTGGGTGATACATATGCGCCTTTGCCCTGGGGTATCACTTGCTGCAATGCTGAACCAGGAACCAGCAGCTCCCAGAGAGAAGGAGAAAGATTTACAAGGTAGTGTATTATGCTGCAGGAACAACTTCTGAAGGATTTACAGCATCAGTGGAGAGCAGAGATGTTGCAGGAGCATAAAACATGGAAGAATGAGACAGCAGGCAGAACCTTGCAACCCTCAGTTGTATTTATTACATGGGGTCCTGACAAGGGAGGGGGGTTCTCAAGGGTGTTTTAAGGCAGCTCATGTTCAGGCTACTTTAAAATACCTCTTGCCAAGGGCTGCCCACAGGGGCAGGCACATCTGAAGGAACAAGCTGTGGCCTCCAGGTGTCAGCATGAGAAAGTGCTTGGCTTTCCCAAGGCGACACTAATCCAGGGACTCCTCTGGCATGCGGGGCTATTTTTAAATGTCTTGCAGCTCTGGCTGGACCTCTTGGGTTTCATAAGGACTTTCCTTGTTTCCACTGCAGTCAGTGACAGTGCATTAGTTAAGCCCTAGCACTTCTGAATTACTCCTCCTCACTAATTAGCAAGGGAGGGAGGGCACCTTGCAAACATCTGCTCTTATCTTTGAGTACATCAGATCCTGGATTTCTATGTCCAGGTCCATTGCTGAGCATGGGACTTTCTAGAAGTCACTAAAGTTCTCAAGACCCATGCAAGCTATTTGTAAAATGGTCCTGCTGCACCATTAGCTGCAGTCCAGAAATAAGAACTGGATTTTACTGGGAGGGTGCAGGAAACTGGACTATGAGGTAGCACAAAGGAAGGAGATAAAAACACCACTTGGTCCTCCAATACTCTCTCAGCTTCTGGTCATCTCCACCTGAGCTGCTGGAAAGGTTGTGGGAATTATCCACCACTTGCATCCAGGGAGTTTTTCCCTGGGTAGAGCAACAACAGAACACAAACATTTGCACATTTTACCCTGCACTGTGAAAGGGGTCCCCCCTTGCCACCACTAACAGGGCAGCACAGAACAATCCATTTTGTTTTATTCCCCTTAAGGCATTTTCTCAACTTCTTTCCTGAGAAGCTGATATAATAAATGGGGGTGGAGGGGGACTGGAACAGCTTTAGGGACTTCAACACCTTCCCCTTCAGCAACAGCCCAACTTCCATCAGAAGTGAGAAGCAACTGCAGTTACTGGCAACAGACAAATGCATGAACACCTCCAGCCTCTAAGGAAAGAGGCCATGGGAATAAGACAGGGGTTGCTTAAGTAATACAAGCATATACAACACTACCATATAGCACATCTTTTGCTTGGTGTGAATTTTCAAGGATGAGCTGAGCTTAGTGGCTACCTTCTGCAAGCTCCTGGTGAGGTGGTGACCCATCACTGGCAAAAGATGTGCCAGGATGACTACCCTGCAAAATGCCATGGAAGCCAATGTCCACAGGGGGTGCCAGTGCCTTCATCTAAGACCCCCCCCTCCCTACTCACCTCTCTTTAACAAGCTGGCCCGGTAGCGACCCTCAAGGGTGCAGTTCCAACGCTCAAAGCGAAACTGGTACTGGCACTCCAGTGCACTCATGCTGATTGCCTCCATCAGGGTCTCAGCCACACCAGGGTCCCGCCGACACATTCTGCGCTGTTTCTTCTCCAGCTTCAGGCGGTCACAGACTTTATAGTGAGCTTTAACGGCAGCTTCCTCCATTTCTGAGGTCAGAGGGAGGATGGTCAGGGGTTCGTTCCCTGTCAGCCTGCAGAGGAAAAGAGTAGCACAGCAGTGAGGATAGAGAAACTACAGTCTGTGGTACAAGTGGAAGCCATGGTGGGCTCTCCCCGGTTGAGCAACCATGTGGGCTTGCCAACTTCTAGGCAAGCCTCCTTGCAGTGCATGTGCAAGGTGGGAGCAAGAGAAGGGTAAGTAGTAATATTTGGATTTATGTTCTCTACCAGCCCTCACAGCTTGTTTGGACATAAGTCCTTGGCAATCTTCACCCCAGGACTGTGTGAAAAACTGAAATGGGAAAGAAATAATTGAAGGTACCTAACTGCATGAACTTGGGAAACTACCAAAAATAAGAGCACTACAGTCACTCTCCTGTGCGTAAACAAAAAATCATTTTAGCACATCAAGCAGAGCTAGAAATGGCTTGTGAAAGTATGATTTATCCCACCAAACCAAGAGACACAGCACGAAAGCATGTATAGCCACCTTGCCTTCAGCAGAATTGATTTTGACATAAAACATAGTGAGCCACAGCCTGAGGCTTGAAAGCAGGAGACACCTTCCAGGAGAATCTGCCAAAAGCTTTTGCAAGGCAGAATTAGCCCAGAAACCTAAAACATGGCCTGAAGAAATGCATGTCCCATTGCCTTCTCCCCTCCTCTGTCCTCTCCAAACACAAGGTCCTTGACTCATACAATGTGCAACAAAAGAAGCCAACGTACTGTTCCCAGTATCAAGTGACCAGCCGCTGGAAGAGGACCAGGCTGGCATCAGCCCCAGGGAGCAGAGAGGCTTCAGGAACATCTGCTGGGCTCATGAGCCATTTGTTGGCCAGGCTGCCCGCACCCCACTCTCCTGGCTCTGCCCCTTTCCGGCCAGGTGCCAGTCCACACAGTCAATGAGAATCACTATGCAGGGATTCCAAAGGACCTGAAGGCATTTCCCAAGGCAAAAAGGAAGAATTGAAGCCTGAATTGAAAACATGCTGGAATGCTGCAGTCCTGCACAGGCGAGCATGGGGATGGGTCACAGGTTCAGACATCTCCATTGCTGCAGAACCACCGGGGAAAATAGGGTGATAGCCACAGGAGACGAGCACACACTCACCTCCTTCACTGAATGTAGAGGAATCCTGGAAAGCATTTAAACCCCTACCTAGTGACAGTTTGTGCTTTCCTTTTTTAATGATGATTTCTCTCTCTTCTCCTGTCACTACGTGCCCCTTGTCAAAAGCCCCTCTCTATCTTTCTTGTCAGCCCTTTTAGGCACTGGAAGCTGCTCTACAGTCTCCCCAGAGCCTTCTCTTCCCCAGGCTGAAGAAGCCCAAGTGTCTCTCCTGTGGAGACAGGCTGAGATTAAAAAGACAAGCAGGGAAATGTTCATTTACCTTCAGGTAATTTCTGGAAATTAGGATTTCCAGAAAACCTGCAATGATGAAAATGAAAAGTTGGGGATTTGCGGGGAACATGGAAAGCTAGTGTAACCCAGTGAAGACCTCCCAAAAAATAGTTTTTCCCCAAATTCTGCTCACAAAAAAAATTTTTAAAAATATCCAAAAGGCCAAACAGCAAGCTCCATCTGAAGCACTGACAAGTTTTAGCCCTATGTTTTTGCTCTGTTTCAACTGGGACAGTATGTGGATTTGGTCACAATTGCTTCCCAAGGAGACAGGACATCATCCAGCCCTTGTTAACCAAAGCTCCAAGCAGGCTTGTTCGTGAGAAAAGTGGCTTGATCTGAGCTTCACAGTAGTAAATACCTGTAACGAAATCTCCAGGACATGAATTCCTGGCCTTCATCAATTCTTCTGCTCTGGAGCTTCATTTCTGCAAGCTTTCACAGTTGGCACAAGAGATATCCTCAGATGGCAAAGAGAGAGGGAGACATAAAAGTGTTTTCTACAGCTCCACCTCCCCAGTTAACCTGCCCAACTAAGCAGGTACTGTTCAGCCAAGTGTTCTGGAAAACATTAGCTTCAAGTATCATGAGGCAGATGTCTATTGCAGTAAGAAGGGATACAGGAATGGTTTCTATAGAAAGATCCCTGCAGAGCAACTGCTGATTTTGAACCCCTTTCCCACCTTCCCTGTTAGGTGTTTGGCATCAAAATACTTCAAAGTATGGCTTCCCACAGATCAGCCCTGCAAAACTTGCTGATGGCACAGCCCAATTGCATGTATTTCCAATAGAAGACATCTAAATAAAAAACAAAGAGCAAGGAACAGGGAGAAGAAAAAAATAGAATTTGCAGCGCTGCACAATACCAGAGGACTGGCCTCCAACAGCCACTTTGAATGGTTGGGAAGCCCTGGGAAACAACAGAAAATTGAAGCATTAAATTGACTAATTGTCAGTAATGTACATTTTCACTGCTTTCTGCAAAAAACTTTGGTAGGTGCTCACCTAATATCTAAGACACATTGACAATAGCCACAGTGAGCTGAGAAGCAGTGTCAGCATGCAGACACACATTTCATCCCTTCCTGAAAAACACACCCAAAGACAAGACACCAAGACAATGCCCTGTAAAAGCAGAATATACCTTTTCCTACCTGTTCCCCGACTCAACTCTGCCCTGTCCTCATCCATCAGAGAAAGGGACTTGAAAGTCCAAATTAGTAAAAACTAATACATATGCAGTGTACATGCTGAACAAACCCATCACCACTGCCTGGCTTACTGCTCAGACTAATTTCACTGGCTTTCAAGCTGGTCTGAATCAGAGCGAGGCAAATATACTGGGAAAGCATCTCCAGAAAGAGATAAGAAGTAAATTTAGAGGAAAGAGCTTTTACTAGCCAGCAAGCAATGAAGCTCTTCCAGGCTAAGACCTCCATGAGCAAAAGCAGCATATGTGCATGCACACCCATACATTTCCCTCCCTAGCACTGGGTGGATGCCTATTTCAGCAGCAGGGGGACCAACACAGCAGCCTCAGCTCTGTAGACATGTTCTAGGGGTGAGGCGGCACTCTTCAGAGCATGGCACCAATAAACAAGTGCAGGCAGAACCAGGGAGCGCTGGTGCCTCACCTGACACACTGCCTTGGAGCTGCCGCTGCATGGAACCTTTATAATCCTATAAAGCCCTTTTATGCAACCTAGGCTGAGTGAGGTCCTGTAAGGCAACGGTGTCAGTCTGATGCTTTCTCAGCACCTCACAAAGACTGAGCTGTTCTTTCCAAGGAAATTTTTCAGGAAGGGGGGGGTGGTCTTTATTTTATATTTTATTTTACACACACCCTATCCACAACTGCTAGGATTAAACTGCCAGCCAGGCCTCTGCAATTGTGTTATTTTGGAGTCGCTGCCACTGCACAACTCACACTGATAGCTGAATAGCCAAGTTTTATCTGTAGCACCATGGAAATATTGCTCTTCCAGAGAGGCAATTCAAACTCGATCCTGCTTTCAGCTCATCTCAGAAGTCAAGATATTTTATTGCCTCATCAGTTCACACTTTCATCAGTGCCCCTGTATTTTCCCTTGTTTAACTGGGGATTTTCCCAATGAGAATTTGAGGGGGATGAGACAGAAGTAAGGCGCCTGCATAGACCTGTGAGTGCGTTCTCATTTTTGACATGCTCAAGAGTTTCCTTTGCAAGTGCCGCCAGAGATGCGAGCCAAGGTGAGCTGCTTTCCTGCAAGGAAATACCTCTGCTCTACCCGCCTGGAATGACAGGCCTGCTGAAATATTGCATTCCTATCCTGGCACTTCCTTCTCTGTTGGGAGATTAATCTTTGCTACATCTGTACAATGATCAAATTGATTTCTATTTTCCCTTCTTACATTAATGTTTTCTCTGCATTATTGCTACTCTTCAAACCCTCTTTTTTCCTCTTTCCACCACTTCTTCCTTTCAATAATTCAAAAGTTACAAAAAAGTTTACAACTTGAACACTAACCTTCACTGCAATACATAAATTGACTCAAATTGGTGAGTTATGTTGCACACCAGGCCTACATTTCTTTTGTATCCAAAAAACCTGAGTTGCCATCTCTCCCTCACAACTGCTCGCCCACACTGTGAAGTTCTCCCCCATCCCAAAAAGGCTAATTCCTATTTGAAGTACAAGAAACCAAAAATCCAAGAAAATTCTGAATTCCATGGCAGTGATAAAAACTTGATATTTGGAGCAAGAGCTGGCCATTGAAAAATCACCTACTTCATCCTGCACTATGTTTGGGTTTTTAAGTGTTCAGAGATACACATACCACCATTGTGCTCACGCTAACTCAACAGCCTTTGGAGGAAACCAACCTCAGTTCTGCTCCTCCCAGAGCTATCAAGATCATAGAATAGTTAGGTTTGGAAAAGACCTTAAGATCATTTAGTTCCAACCCCCCTGCCATAGGCCAGGACACCTCACACTAGACCATGTTACCCAAGGATTCCCAACATCACCTGGGATAAGAGACAGCTTTCTTCTCTTTGCTACTAAATAATTAGTTCTCCATTTTCTTTCTACTCCTTAAAGTCAGATCTAAGTATACTTGCTCCAAAATACATTGCTCACCCCAGCATGCAGGCATTCATGTTTATTGCTGCCTTGCTTAGACCACAAAATCCAGAGCCACACATGCTGGTTTTTAAATTCTTTACCATTCTGAGCTAGAAAGCCAAAGGTTTCCTACTTTGACTAGTGCATACATATGCAAAAAAGAATGCATATCCCATTAAGTCCTTTCAAAAAATAAGGCAAGGCATTCTCCAAACCTCAGCAAGGATTTCTTGGCTTCCACAATATCCTGCCATCTCAGCAAGTGTTAAGTCACTTCATGAAAATTGCTCTGTTAGAGTTATTCACTTCTATCCTAACCCTTGCTCAGTGTAGTTTTTCCACTGATCTCCTCTGGATTGGTAGTATAAAATTGTGGGAGTCATGACAGGAGGATAATTGTTTCTCCCAGCCAAGATGTAGACCATGCAGGGCTAAAACAACTTACACTCCACCTAGAAGTCATTAAAAAGGCAAACACATCTGGAAACTCAAGCAACAGAATACAGCTATTGTCATCGCAATTTTTTCCCAATTGCTACTTTGATCCTTATTTTCCTTTCAATAGCACAGTACACATACCCAAAGCTTTTCTTTAGATGGTAACCCCTCAAACATGAGCTTCTTAATAGTGCCAAAAATCTCAGCTGCAGCTCCACTTGCAAAAAAACAATTAACAGCTCCCACCATGGGGACCACTACAATATTAGATGCTTCCACCAACACATGGTAGGAGCAACAGGGCCTTGCAACCTCCCTGCATGCAGGTAGAAAGCAGCCATAACTCACACATGTTCCAGAGAACATCAATTTCAACTTCTTGGATCAGTTTCTGAGGGGTGATAATTTTGATGATCAAGAGAGGAGAAAAGCTACAGAATGAGGGAATATCCAACCCAATAGATCCCACTTATGAGGCAAGAAAGCACCCACCTTCATCAGACTTCTGATGAAGTACGCTTAAACAGATTTTCTTTTTGTAAGACACAAAGGGGAAGATTCTTACAGTCTTCAGTCATTCAAACTTTTCTTCAATCACTCCTCTGCCTAGGTAGATCTAGACAGTGGTTCCCTCTAGGCCTCTTCTCTGAGGATTGTGGGCAAGGGGATGGACAAATGGGCTTGTAAGGATCTGCTATACACACCTGCCAGGTTTCTGGGTCCTATCAAGAGTTATTTCCATCACCAGCAAAGAGGTGACTAAGAGCTGCTTCTGGAAGAAAGAATTTGCCGGTGCAAATCTCCAGATCTTCCAACACCACCTTCCTGAACACTACTAGCATTCACAGCAGCCACTCTGATCTCAAATAATGAAGCTATTTTCAGGCCCAGGTGTTACCACAGAGACAATTTATGCCCAAGTTTCCCATTTTAGCCTTATAGCTGAAGTCCACCCAGAAGTCAGAGGACTTCTCCCAGGCTGCTGAGCACAACAGTCCAAGTGAAATCTCCCCAGACCAGCTGCCCTGTGTTAAGAGGGCTGGACCCCCAACACCCTTAACAGAGTCATCACATCAATTCAGAAGGATTTTTCTGTGAATGAGGCAAGACACAGACGGTTGCCTCCCAGATGCAGGATGGTTCCTGCATGTATAAATAAGCTTCCATGCAATTTTCCTGCCAAAACATGCCCTCAACTTCTCCTGTACAAATTACCAAAAAGAAGTTTGGCACAGAGTCTATAAGGGCAAAATTTAGCAACTGAAGGAAAAATACTTCAGTGAATGAGCAGGGAATACGTGACTCAGTTCAGATGTGGAGGGCCGGAGATGTTCTCAGTACAGTGAAATCCTGCATAGGATCCATGGAGCCAAGATGCCATAAGGAATGACTATTTTTGCACTGTGGCAATCAGAAGCACCACAAGCAAATACTTCAAGCTGCTGCAGCATTTCCCACTCATGCAAGGCATAAGACCTACACAGGTTATGAATTAGAGCTAGCAGCACTCTACTGAAGGAAGCATTGCCTTCCTTTCTGCCCAGTGAGAAGGGCACAAGCACAGAGAAACCCCACAGCAGAGGAAGGAGTCAGACTTGGGTCTTTCAACTCTTGGTGGTGTTCCTGAACCACAAGGCTGAATTATCTCTCCTCCCCCCCCCCCGCCCTCCCCTTACAACAAGCCTTATTCAAGAAGTTTCCAGTTCATCAGAAGAAAACTTTATTATTTTAGGTAAATATCTCAGTTACAACATTAAGATTCACCAGCACAGAAGTTATACAAAGAGAAGGCAAACATCAGGACCAAGCTGTACAGGCACTTGCAATTCCATGACTTATGCTGAACAGCTCCAGCACCAAGCCACCTTTAAAAAAACTCTGCTGGGTTTTTGAGGTGTTCAGTTTTTACAGCTCAATGACTATTAGCTGCCCTTGACTGGAAGGTCCCAGTTAGCTTGGCCCAAGAGCTGCCTGCATACTAACCCTGCTGGAACAACCCATTTTGTCTATAAGCAAGCAGAGGTGGAGAAAGGAAGAGGGAAGGGGAAGGTTGTTTCCTCTCCCCTTCATCCTCTCAAGAATGAAACAGCAATCAGCAAGATTTATGAAGGATTTTCAACTCAACTTAAAACCAGCCGGTGAACTGCGGTGCCAGTGGAATGCGTGGGCTAGGCAGCAACAGGGGCTTTCACTCCTGATTTAAGACAGCATTAGCTTTGCCCTTGGCAGCCTGTGCCAGGAATTAACCCCCCACCAGTGCCCCTCTCCTTGGCTGGACAGCTCCTGGACCCCCACCTTATGGCTCATTGGTGCTCCTTATCCTGACCACTGCTTATTTTTATTTTTCGTAGCTTATCATCATTTCTTTTGGCATGAGTTCCTCCAGGCCATTGGCAATGTGTAGCTGTGCGCTTTGGTGCAGGGAAGCGGTTAAATGGGAGCAATGCAGTGGAAGATGAAAAGTCCAGACGATTAAAAAAAAAACAAAAACAAAAACAAAAAATCCCCCCAAAAAAAACCCGGAACAAAAAAAAACACTAAACAAAACAAAAACAAACAAAAAAACCCAACCAAAAAACCCACAAAGAAACAAGCAAAAAAAAAAAACCCAGACAAACATGGTTTGTTTTAACCTATTTGGCTCCTCCTGGTATGGAGGGAAGAAAATTAATAGGTCCAGAATATTTTCCATGATAGGATGAACAGGCAAGATACACACATGCACAACATATCCACACCCTATAATAACACCTTCTGACAAGGAAGGCAAAACTACCATAAGGTAGGGGGGTTGATTGTGGTGGGGTGGTTTTTTGCTCTTTTGTGGCCTGGATGTTTTGTGGGGAGGTTTTGGGGTTTGTTGGGTTTATTTTGTTTGTTTGATTGTGGTTTTATTTTTCTTTTTACGCTGCTGAAAACCCCGCCTAACATCTCTGTGACAGAAAGATGACATTCCTAGATCACACTTGTGAAAAATAGACATAACCATCCCTCCTGTGCCTTGCTTTTGAATAGTTTTGGTGGCACTGAGGGTCAGGAGAAGATGTAATGGATCACACAGAGAACTACAGCAAAAGAATTTTCATCAGATTTTAAAGCCAGCACACCAAAGGAAACAGGCCAGATGCTCAACAGCATGATATTCTTGCAATGAAGAGTTGAGCCATACAAAACTGTTACACCTGCACCTAACACAAAGCCTGAATTCCTAAAAGCCGGAAAGTTATCTGTGCTATAAGCCTGCATCAATAGGTTTTTCTGTTCCAAGCATAGAAAATCCAAGTCCATGGTCTTTCTCAGTAACTTCCCTTGTCTGAGGTGAGGGGAGATGCACATAGCAAAGGATGTTTAGCATTTGAAATCTAAACAAAGAGAATCAAACCCCCACATTTTATTCATTGATTTTTGTACTGCTGTTGCTTTATTCCAGCAGGTTTATGAAGGCAGGATTGAAAAGCATCACTCGTGGGTAAGGGCACTTCTAGTTCCCAAAACACCTCCCATCCATCCTTCTGGCTCTCTCCAGCTCAAGCTACTGACATGAAGGCTGACCAAGTCCTGCAGATCTGCCCAGGGGCTAGGGGCTCCACAGGAGCACCTAACTCAGGGCAATGAATGGATCAGACCTTTTGAGTCAGGCAAGGCACAGTATGAAACAAATAATAGATACTACACACTGAAATTGGAGCATTTTTTCCAAACAGCACATCATTAAACTGAAGGCTTATTGCCATCAGATGTTGTGAAGCCCAAAACTGTGAATAGATTCCAGAAGGGATTAGACAAATTTAGGAAAGGGAGGTTCATTCAGGTGGGTGATGAAACATGAGGGCTTGAACACAGCCTCTGGCTCAGGAAGGTTCTAAACCACTGACTGCCAGGAGCAAGCAGGACATGCCAGGAGCCACCTCACTTGTCCCACTTCTCCTTAGCTTCCCCAGATGTCCACACCTGACTGAAGAAACCTTTGGTTCAACCCTTTATAGCAGTTATGTTCTCAGCACCAAGACAGGCATCTGTATGATGCACTACAGGACCTTGCTTCAGCTGCAGCATTTAACCCTCCTGCACTCTCCGACCCTTTGGATGACAGCAAGAACTGCCTCAGTGTTGTCAAGCACACACCACACTAACACTTTGCTGAACTCATACTTGCAGTGCACCCTGCTCTTTCCTTGGAGAGGCTATCACTGCCATGCTCGCTGTCAGCATCCCCACCTCCATGGTCCCAGCAGCAATCTTTCCACATCCCCAGCAAGCCTCCCACCCACAACAGCCCTCAGCGCATCGGGACATGGGCATACCTCGCACAGCTCCAGCAACAGCACGGCCAGCCATGTGTTAGTGTCAGTCTCTCCCACCCGCCTCTGTCAGGGAACACATCTGACTTCACAATGAATCGCCCATTTGTCTTCCTAACACCTCAGCCAGCATGTTTGTTAAATTTGGGAGATAAAGGCTCAACAGCTCCACAGCACTCATCACACAGCAGGACTTGGCCTGTTGCTTTCCTCCTCCCCATCCTGTCTGTCAGATAAATCGTGCTGTCCCTCCTGAACACTGCCTGGTCTGTTCTCAGCAGATGCTGCAGTTATATAGCTGCCCTTGCCCAGACCACAGAGACTGGCAGCCAGGGAAGAAACTTCTTGTAGCCAAGGAAGACAGCTTCCCTCGCTGTCTGGAGACATCCCTATGCACAGGCACTCAAGTAGTACAAGCAGCTAAAGAGAAAATAAAGGTTACTTTCCAGACAAATCCCAGGAGCTAGGCATTTGAAATTGAACCTCTGAGGGAAGCAGAGCTTCTTCCTCCTTTCCCAGCCCCAGGTTTTATATTCAGAACCTGAAGGTCCCAGCTGGAGGCAGAGACTGGCTCCTAATCAACTTCTGGACAAATGACAACTTGCAGAAGCAAGCATGCAGATTCAGGCAGAAGGGGGGGTTTCGCCTCCCCCTCCCCTCAAAACATGTTACCCAGCCCCTATTATATATCGCATGGAGGTCAGTTCGTGGAGTATTTAGATGGTTGGGCGGTTTGACACATCATCTGATCTATTTTGGGAGCAGTTTACAGCTCCGCAATTCCTCCCCTGCGCAGCAGCGATAGCTTTTCCACTCTAATGTCATATTATCCTCATGGCAGGTTTAAAAACTAAACAGGTGAAAAAACAAACTTTCTGGGCACTGGAGAGAACAGGATACAAGAGACATTCTGGTGATGGGAAGGCAGAAGTTTATCCTCATTCTGAGCTCCAACAGAGATTGTGGGAATGAACTGTGAACATAGGCTGGTTCCTCACAAAACTCAACACAAGGATAGTATAAGGCTCTTGCATAAAGGCCATCCCATGACAAAAGCTGTTTCACAAGTGTCTATCTGAAGGAGTTTTGCAGTCCTGAGGTCTTACAAGCCTCCAATGAAGCCTCAATTGTCAGATCTCCAGCTAAGGAAATTAGACCTGGCCAAGATTTTAAAATCATCAGATTGGAGTAAACTACCAGTGCAGGAGACTACATTCTTGAAGTATTCCAGAACAGGTTCCCAAGGAGCCAGATAATATCACAAACCTTACCAGTCTTCTGCAGCAGATGCAAGGGCACTGCATTGTCTTTCCCCCTCTGCCATCCACTGACAGCATCCTCTTTCCCTTCATCTCTCCCAGCACTCCAAAACACTGCGCATCCATGCCTCAGTTTGTCCCAGCAAAAGGAAGCTTGAACAAGCAATGTGAACATCTGCCATCAATCTCCCAATGCCAATTCACCATCATTAAGAAAGGTCCAGGTTGCACACCATTATAGGAATGGTGCAACCCTTCCTGAAAGGATTGAATCCATGCAGTTTTCTGGAAGGAAAGCAGATGCTGTAATAGTGGCTAAACACAGGTGATAGATAAATTGATATTGGCTGAACTACAGAATATTAGCATGACCTCAGTCAGACCCACCTCTGCCAACACTTCAGGTAAATACCCTCAGAAGCCTTGGTGACTTCAGCATATACATCTTATCATACTATATAAAGTCTACATGAATAAAGAGAGATGTTAACCAAAATACTAGATCCAAGGGAGTGCCAAAGCTTTGTTCTGTGAGTGCTGCTGAGCAGACTGGACTACATGTTATCCATCTTCAAAGCAATGCATTTGTGCTCAGCAATTAAAAGAAAAATCATTTCTGCATTGTATTAAAGGGGCATGTAGGGCACACTCAACCAACCAGTATTAAGGAAATAATTTCCTTCTTGTATTGATCATCCATTCATCCATCTAATCAAGCTGCATTAAAAAGGCAGAGGGAAGGACAACAAGCGAAGTGTTATACATAGTGAATTCTGATTATGAAACTTTAAGAAGAGCTTAACAAGTGGACAGTGTGCATTTTACATAATTAGCTTGTTACTTATAAATGCCCTCCATAGTGCCAATGGCAGATTTTCACCACCTAAAATAGCCTAAAGCTGTTGGATTCAAGAACTGCCATCCCAATTTAGATCAACTCAAATACAGAAACCACGAGGTGGTTTCATTGCACCAAGATTAAGAATTGAATCGGCTCTTGTGTGCCTGAATGTTAGAAGGGGTAAAAGATTACAGAGGGGAAAGACATTATATCACACTCTACCTCAAACTAGACCAATCCTCACTGCATGTGAAAGCTGCTCACAGCATTTTGACATATTTGAAGTCACTGTGGGAGCTGATAGAGCCTCACTAAGACTGGACATAAAGATGCAGCACTGTGGGATGCCACAGTTGTATCCATTTAGCAGAGAACTGGTCTCCAGCTCCATGATACACATGCTTCATGAAGCTGGAACTGTTCCACCTCATTTCCAAGAAGTAGCTCAGAGCAAGCCTTGAGTTACAACCTGAGCCTATAAAATACAACCTCAGAAGCAGCAAATCAGATAAGGAAACCATTTGATTTGGAAGTTGCTCATGCTTGACATGGAAGTCCTAACAAATGCAGAGCTACAATATTATTCATATGCCAAGCCCTACACCAATCTTTCCCAGTGCCTGCAGACTTCTAAAGAGAGAAACATTTTCCATTCTAAGTAAAAACTGCAAGAAAACATGCTAGAAAGCATTTTGAGGAAAAGCTGCCTCATGGAAAGAGAATCCACATGCTTAGAGTTATCCCAGCATGCAAACCCTATCCAAGACACCATCAACCAATTTGTGCAAGTTCCTATTTCCTAAGTCACTCACCAACAGTCAGCAAAACAAGCAGAGCTGAAAGACAGTCCTTATATCATTGGTTACCCCCAAAAAAATGGAACTAAGTTGTGAGCTGTATGGGTGCACATTTCATAATTCCCTACCCACACCTACTGACTAGCATTAAGATATATGTAAAACTGCCATGGCATAACACAAAGCATGCCCCATCAAGATGCCATAACAGCCATTTCCAAGGACAGAGGGGGAAAATGGTAGCCATATATCTAATGCAGCATAAAGATCCAAAGAACTTGAGGAAAAAGGAAAATACTTCCTATTTCCCTTTGTCTTAACAGTTTTACTCCTTTGACCCTAGAAGTGTCACTGGGTCCATTCTCCAACAAATCTACAGTGCAGTATTTGAGTCTTTTTCTTTAAAAATATTATCAAGTTACAGTTGAATGAATGGTGTAAGGTTTCAGCTGATTGTGGGAAACTACAGCAAGATCAGAAGCTCCAGAAGTGTCCCATTAATCTACACATTAGGGAAAAAATAGGGAAGAACAAAAAAAAATAGTGTACTTTCTGCACCTGACTCTACAAGAATGACCCAGATTGATAATCTGCCTTACAACATTAGTAGTGTGGAGTCCAGGGCTGGATGATCAGAAACTGTGTTCAGTACTACAAGGGACAAGCAAATTCCAGGGACTCCAACCTATACCTATGGGGCTGTATACACATTAGGGAAGCCCTGTGGCATATATAAACAATCAGATAAGTTTATTTCTGACAATGCTTTAGTGCTGGTGGAATTTGTCCAACACTGAAATACTACGAAAAGGAAAAGAAAAATGAACACACTGAACACTCTGTAAGCAAGAGACTTTTGCTGTAAGCTTGCATGAACAACCTGTATCTTCCTTTTCATCTTAGCCCTTCATAACCTAATGTGATCAGTGATAAAGAACACCAAGAACCCTCTCCCTGGATTACTCCATCAACAGATGCTCATTAGAGCTAATCACACCAAGAGCAGCTCCAGCCTGAAATGGAGTTTCCAATCTGTCTTCAAAACCCACGTGGGATTGCTTTACAATTCCCACATCCCACCTCTTTCAGCAGGTCTAGAGACTGAGTCATCATTCCCAGGTTAATACAGGGCACAACTACATGGAGTCTGCCAGAATTCAAGCCAACAGGGAAAACAAAAACCCCAAAAAAAACCCAAAAAATACCTTCCCAAAAAAAAAAACCAAAACAACAAAAAAACCCCAAAATTAAAGCAGAAGGATCTAACTTATTTCCAAGTGTCACAAAGGTGCTCAGCTATACAGCAAAATCCCTAAAACCTATGGATAACAATACTGGAGCAAGAGTAGGCTTATGTTTCCAAGAAAAGAAACAACTGGTTGATGAAGAAGCCTTCCCCAGCAGGTTCTCTCAGCACAGGGGATAAGCAGCACCAGAGCTGTCCAGCCAATACTAGGTAACATGTAGAAGACAAATCAGAGCAAAAGAAGTTAAAAGCTGGCTGAACCACCAACTGTACCCTGCTTGTGCTCCTATTTAGCATGAGTTATGTTTCCCTTGAATCCTGCGGCAAAGCTTATCCAAAATGAAGGGTATGAATGCAAGTCGAAGGGAAATAATGAGGTGGTTCAAGACATTTAAGCTTAAACAGATACATACACCAAGATGAGATCTCCTTGGCTTCTTGTACAAGCTGAACTAGAATTCACAGCACTAAGCAAATCACTGCACAACAGCATTGCTGAAGCAGCAGCTGAAACCTTATAGCACTGCAACAAAACTTGGCTACGTCCTTCTCTTAGGTTTTACATCTTTCCCTGGTAGACTGTATCACATTCCCATCCCTTTTTCTTCATCTGCACTTGAGACTTTTCAGTTGGCCCCATGTCAAGGAAGCTGTTCCACCCCCAGCCTTAGTCTCCCATCCCTGCAAAAGCGCATGCCTTCTGCCAAGCCTTGCACCGACCTCCCCGGCTCCTGAGGTTACAGAGGCATCCAGCATCTCCTGACCTGCATCCCCAAGGGATGCTAACCCACAAGTCTCACACCTCACTTGCTTGAAACCCTGCGAGCATGGGTTACACTTTGCAATTCTGCAGGCTGAACCCACAGGAGCAAGAGTGGCAGGATCTCATCTGCCTTGCCAGCTTTCTCTCCACCACAATCCCCAGAGTGACATTCGTTTTCTTGGCGGTAAAGAAAGGAATCCCTCTAGTTTACCCCTCTCCAGCCCCAAAATAGCAGTGGTTGAAAGCGCCCCAACAGCATATAATTTGCATACACAGCTGGAGCAATAAGCAATACTGAAACTAAAAATCAGGGAAACACATTTTATAGCAAAGAAACACCCGTGAGACATTCATGCTTTTTTTGTTATAAGGCTGATTAGCAGGTCTCATCACAGAGGGGAGCAAGAATAACATCCTAGCACACAAATATTACTATTATTTATCAAAACCACTATTTGTGTTAATGTCTTCTACCCTCTGTCAAAGAATTTAAGAAGTCAAAACTAGTCTCCTGGACTCATTATTTCTCACCCAACTTTCTGCTGAAGGATATCAGCATTGCAAGTCTTGACATTTCAATAACAACCTCTGATCTGTTCTGGAGCTGCTGAAAAGCAAAGGCAGCTTCAGAGAGGAAAGTAAGGCCCAAATAACACAAAAATGGGAGGAAACCTTTCTACTGGAGCTCTGTATTAATTTCTTTGTGAATCAAAAGCATTTTTCACACTGGAATTTTCCTCCAAGTTAGAGGGCTTGCAACTAATTAAAAAAGCCCTCCAAGTTTCCAAAGTATTTCAAGTGACAAAACCAAATTTACAGCCTGAAAATAAATCATACCAGTAATATGCACACACTTGAGAAAAAAAATAAAACAAAAAAACCCAGATAGAAACCTACACTGGAAAAATCTTACACTTACTGCAGCCAAAATGCCAGTTGATACATGTCACATTTAAGTGCTCCAGGCAATGCTATCACAATGGCTAATACAGGCAGGCAGAGCTCCAAGATGAATGTCCAAAGCCCAAGAGGACAGAGATGCTCCCTGGAGCCTTAGAAAACAGTGATGGCATCTCAGGCCTTTTGCTGAAGCTTTCGCACACGTTTAGCATCTTGAGCAGCAGCATAAGTCAAAGCAAGGCTACGACCTTCTGAATGCTTTACTGACTAATCCTCCTTGAAGGAGGGATTCAGAAAACATTTAGGTTAAAGTACCCATGAGATTAAGATGTTTATCCACCTTGTATTTTGCACACTTGTGATTTCAGTGTCTCCTGGCTGCAAGAGCTCCAGATGAACCAAGGGCCAAAAAAGAAAGAACAGCTCAGAGAAAAGGAAATCATAGCAACACTAACAAGTGCTTTGTATGTTTAAAAAAAACACAAACAAAAAAAACCATAAACCCCCCCCCAAAAAAAAAACCAAAAACAAACCTTCCATCAGTCTGCAAATAACAGTAAAACAAAATCAGGGGGGATGTTTTCCCAAATGGAAATACCTTGTACAGCTGAATTGACAGCTCTATTGGGCATAACCGGACAGGTGCTCCCTGCTAAAATTTTCCATGCGTTTATATCTGGCTTCAGCCAGAAGTGCCATGAACCCCTCAAGATCACCCCAGTCTATCAACAGCCCGAAGCTGTCTCAGCACAAATGCTAAGAGGTCAATTAACTCCCACTGTGGCTGGAGATACTGTGCTAGCAACAAGCAGAGACAAGGGTCTTCCTTTCTCCCAGCCCAAACTGGAAGGGAATTAGGCACCAGTGTCCCCACAGGGAAACCTCAAAACACTCAAATCCCTGGAGAACAAGGCTGACCTTTCCCAAGCACAGCTTGCAGCATGGGCATGAGAGTCTTTAAAGAAAGTTTGGCCATGTACCACAGAAAAACATGCTTTATATGATGGCAAAGTGGAGGAAAGTTTAGCTAATACATCAGGAGGGATGGTGAAAAGGCAGCAGGAAGAATAGAGCATTCCTCAATGAACATGGAGTGAGGACAGGGTTTTATGGAAAGACAACAAGTAAAAACCTAACTCAGCTTGTCACGTTCACCCTAGAATAACTCTCCTTTGCAGAGTACCCATAGCACAGCTTGCAAAGTCCAGGGTTCAGAAGCTCACAGCAGACATCTTTGATCATAGATGAGACATTGCTTCGCACCACCACAGCAAAGCCACACCAAGCTACAACTGTGCTACAGAGTCTTGCCTTTGAGTTGGGTGCTGCATGGCAAGAGCTGCATGATGACAGAGGACAACTTACCCAGTTCTTCTGTGAAGTTTCCAGGCACAATAGCTATTGTGGCTCAGTTAGGACAGTGGGGAGCTGGTCCTAGGCAAGAATGGTCCCTGGCAGTTCTACATTCCTACTCACTTGGGTCACAACAAAGGGACAAGTGGATCCGAGGGACAGAGTTTGTGGATGCCACTGAACATTCACCTAGGCAAGGCTTTACAGCCTTCCCAAAATAATCTTCATTGGTTTCACAATGAAAGCCCCAGAACTTGTAAGGCAGGTTTAATTTTAGAGCACACTCATTGGATTTGCTTACATAATTTTCTTGATTTGGAAGGTTTTTTTCTTTGCCTTAGTGAGAAAAGCTGTCCAAATTTGCCAGGTTAAGCAGGGGCTGCTTGCCCATAAGAATCTTAAAATACACTGGCTACAATTTTCCTTTTAAAGTTTGCATATCACAATTAGGGCAGTATGGAATTAGAGCAGCTTTAAGAAGTGAAGTGGGAAAGAAACCATTAAAAAGGACAAATCCCTACCAAATTATACTGGCATCTATGTGCAGTGGCCCACAGGGTGTCCAGAGGCTGCTAAAAACAGGGCAGCAAGAGATCAAGGAATATTCCAGTCTGAACCCACTAAGCAAGATGCAAAAAATCCACATTTTTATTGATTTTAAGAGTTTTGACTTATTTTGAGAACACCATTTCTGTTAAAGGCACATTTTTAAGTACCAAAGATGATGCTGGCATCACTTAACTGCACAAGAGCTTAGTCTGCAAAGAAACCTGTCCTTTGGATATCCGGTAAACCAATCATAGCCACAGAAACAGATCATCGTAGCAGCCTAAATACTACCACAGATTAATTCTTGTCAGCTCCTCCACCCAGCCCTTCTATTCATCACTTGATTACAATAAGAATTTAACTTCTGAGGTTTGTACTTACCAACCTGAAATCACAGAAAGCCATAAACCCCTTACACCAGTATCTAACTTGATCCATTACTCCCAATTTTGACACTGCTTAGTTCATTTTTGTAGATGGAAGTTGGGCATCTTTGGTAGCAGATACTTTCCAACCCTATGGACAAGGTGCAGGAGTAGAAACAAAAGGTCAATTTACACAGCCTGAAAACAAAAGCAAGGAAACCCCACAGACCCCATGAATGCCACCAGACACCATACCTCAGAGTGAAGTCTCACAGAAGGAAGAATTCCATTTAGATATTGCCAGATCTCTTTCACTTAGTGAAAGCCTATTTTAAGGGCCACTCCAGTAGATCCTTTACCATTTTGCCCAATGGTCAATAGCAATACACAGTGGAAAAAGTCACATCTCAAGTAGTTCATATGGGTCTAAAATGCAGCTGGCAGGTCTACACAAGTCTTGCATTTCAGTTCCCAGCACTCCTGACTGAATGATGAGCTCCCTGCCACCACTCCAGGCAGCTGCAAGAGATGCAAAGCCACATTCTGAGTTGCTCTTAGGTGCAAGCCATCCCCACTTCAAAGGCAGCTTGCTAGCCTCCCTCTTTTAGACAATGGTTACAAACTAAAATGCCAGCTGCCTGCCATCACTGAAGTCTGAGGTCTTTTGGCCATAAGCTTTGAGGAAGGTGACACCCCCACGTTAGTGGCAGAGAACTAATTAGCTAAAACAGAGCAGGTCCTCACCTCCAACTTGCCGCAAAGAGGGACGGCAATTCTTCCAGGGACCTGGCCTCTCTTTTCTATTAGGGTACCATTTCTCCCAGCACCTGAAAATCTATGTTGCCTTCTATTGAGAAGCCCCCAAGCATAGCCTCTGAGAAGCCTCCAAAGAACTACCCTGAAAAGATAGCCCAGGCTTGTCCAGGCATTCCTAGGAGAGGAGGAGGCTCTGCAGATAGCACAGTTTGGCAGGATATATTAATACACCTCTTCATAAACTATGAGGTTGATAAAAAGCATCATCCCCAAGTAAAAAAAAAGGCATCTAGGTGAAACCTCTCCATTTAGGAAGACCTTGGTGTTCTCAAGAGTAAAATCACAAAGTAGCTACTCACATAAAACATGTGTTCTCAGTAGTCATTGTTTCAGTACTGCCCAAAGCAAGAGCCCCCAGAAACATTTAATAAATGCTAAAGATTAAGTTAATGGCCTCATATCTTAAAGGAGGAAACACCAACCCCTTGTGGTGCTAAACTCATTAGAGTTTACCACCAAAACATAGCGAGACAAAGGTCTTGGCTCAGGTAATCAAAAACCTAAGATTACAATACATTTATAGGACTGGGCTTCTTGCCCACACTGGTACGGAATACTCCAAGTATTCCTTTTTGAGGGTATTCTTTGAGCAAGCAAAAGAGGAAAAAGACCTCCCAAAACCTGGCCTCTAATTTAAATTACTGCTCCAGGAAACTTTGCCAGAGAAACCAGATTTAATGCATAACTACACATCAAACATCCATGTTGTCATGGTTTGTGCCCACCTCACAACCAAGTCTGGAGGCCAGTGAATGAAGAGCAGTGTGGTGACATTTTTCAGCCATGCACAAGCTGCTGTAGAGAGGGAAGGAGCTCCTTGGCATTGAAAAAATAAGATTTAATTGGCTTATGGTCCAGCCAGAGCTGTGAGATGCAGACTTTGCACAGCACAGAGGGTCCTTTTGAGGGATTTCAGAGATACAGCACAGAGCAGCCTCACAGCCCTGTAACAGCAGGGCAGCAACATCCATGTCCTGCTTGTGTGCAACATCTGTTCCCTTCTCTGTAGCCTGCAGAGCACCATGGGACCCTGCAAGAGCCATGAAAAACCCAAGCTAGAGAAACTGACGGTTTGTTACCCACCATCTCCCCAAAAAAATAAACCCTCATATAGCTGCCAGCTGCTTCTGTGACCACCCAAGGGTCAGTATGAAGGAAAAAACACTAAAAAATACCCTATATTGTGATACTCCATACACACACACCCCCTCAGTGATCTTCCCTGCATATGGTGATACCAGTGTTCCTCTCTTCTTCCCAGCACACACATCATCTGACACTTGAAACAGAAGAAAACCTTGTCCCATCCCACTCTCTCCAAAGCAAGAGTTACCCTGCCTGCTTGCCCAGGACATTGCATGCAATGACTGTTTTCACTTAAGCTTCAGGAAAACAGAGGCCAATCTTTTACAACCACAGCTCATCTTCAGCTGGAAAGTTAAATTACTGAGCTAAGAGGATGAATGCACTGTTGGTGAAGTACTGCCATTTCATCCACTGAGTTAAGGGCAGCAGAGGAAAAACTGGTGCGTGACTTGCTTTCATGCATTTTTAGTGCAAAAGCAAAGAGCTTGGTTTGAAGAACTGACATACACAAGAAAAAAGAATGAAAAAACAAAGTTAAATAACAAAGCAGAGAAAAAAACCTCAAAAACCCCCTGTTTGGGCACTTTTAAGCACTGAATCAGCAGATACTGGAGCTCTTCACAGGAGCTGGTTCACACATTAGCCTAGGCAATGCGCTTCAGCTCTATATCTGACAGACTGCCTATATTAGTCTTCTGTAAGGGGACACTTCAGCAATGCTAACTGGAATGAACTGAGCACAGGAATGCAAAGTGGGGTGGTTAGACCACATCAGTTTTGAAGGAGCACCTCTGCGCAAGGCTCTAGAGCCCTTAATTCAGTTTAGCCTGATTTGCATTGAAATCAAGTATGCTGAAGTAAATTAAGGATGCTTAATCCCCAAGGAGAGTGTTTCCACTGGGGCTAGTTAAGAGTAATTGAACTAATCCACTTTAAAAGTCAGTTCAGATTAGTTGTGTTAAGTGGCTGCGCAGATGAGGCCTGGGAGCACAGGGACTGTCACTAGCTTGCAATAACACATCAGTCTACCTCTGGGGCTGCTATGGGAGGACAGCTACAGCAGGACTAGTTTTCAATCCAGAGGCTGGGAGCAGTCCAAGACACTCAAAATACAAACACTAATAGAAATGTCTACTTGTGCTTGACAGGTGCCATCTGGTTGCAACTGAAAATATTTTCCTCATGTATTTTCTATACCTAACATATGCTGGATATAGCCATAGGGAAGCTGTTTTTATGGGCAGCTCAGGGACCAAGCTGCTGGTCCAAAAAGTGCTGGCAAACATTTCTCATTCAAGCCATGCTTAAAGCTTACACCCCCTCACTGAAATGGGAAATACAAGTTTGTAGGTTTCCACTCAACCACCCAGGCGATGTCAGGAGACCTTTGTGGGCTCAATGGCAGACTGAAAGGACAATCTCCACCATACACTAATGGCTGGGGTGGCTGGTTTCCCCATTTAGTGTTATCAGACCCACTCGACTGTTCAAGATCCACAGGTGTTTATCCACTTCCCACAGTTTGCACCCCAGCTTTTCAACTGAATGCAGGTGGTTAGAATGAAAGCAGTTCAGCCCCAGAGAGACAGGGGAAAAGAAGCTAAGAAAGGACAATAGAAATCAAAGAGAGGACTAACAACTCCACTAACCCCCATCCTGCCCCAGTTTCTATTGCAGGTCCTCCCTCAAACCAGGCTCAGCAAAGGTTTTGCCTTTCTAGGAAAGCACCAAGCCCCTCTGATCCAAGCCACTTCTTCCCCAGCTAAGAATAATCCCCTCAGCTGCTGTTTGATTTACACATTACCATGGACACAGTGTTTTTTATCTGGTAGATATACAGGGGGAGAGGGAGCAAGTCTGCGTGTGCTCATTCTAGTTAATGTTTCCTGTGTGGCTCAAGACGTTATGCCTACAGGTATGTTTATTCCACTACTTTAGCAAACCAGCAGACTTTTTAATGGAACTGTTGATATTTTTCCTGGCTGATTCTCCTGGAGAGGCGAGGCAGTGTACAAATGAAGTTCATTCCTAGCCCCAGCCTGAAGCTACTCTTCTCCTCCTGGGACGGCAGGGAATTGGAGGTTTCCATTGCACTGGTCAGATTTCTTCCTTCTCTAGCCTTCAAGTCTTAGAAAGATAAACAGAGGCACTCAGGCAGCTGACAGTAGCAAGAGCAATGTGTGGATGGTGCTTTAAGCAAGGGCAGCAGCTGCACTGAAAATCCAGCCGTGCATCTCCCAGCAAGGCTCTGGAAAAGGATAGCAGGTGCAACAGTGCACCCCTAAAATGAAGCTTCAACTGCACAGCTTTGCCATCAGACCTTGCAGGCTGAAGCTAGGTGTTTCCCACTTATTAGGATTTCAGCATTCACTAAGCCATCAGTAGATCCCCTGTACATTTGTCTTTGAGCCCCCTTTCTGCTACAACAAGAGCAGTAACTCCAACCCAGAGGATTCTGCTTCATCATAGAAGACCATTCAGATATGGTTCATAGTCCAACAGCCCTCTGGGGTCCTAAGAAGAGCCAAAGGATATGCATCAAGTCCCTAACTCAGCTTACAGACTGCTTCCTGCGAAAACAGCTCCACTTTACAAGCTAAAGTACCCCGAGGTTAACAGATATGCCCAAAGCCATGCAGAATGCTTGGCAACCTCTGCTCCCTTTACCCTCCATGAAGCAATAAGGTAAAATTTACCCCAGGCCTCTGAACACATCAAGACAGAGGAGACGCCAGCTCTGGAGCTACTTCAATTGAAAGCACTTGAAAGGAGAGCTCCAAAGAGCTCCGGTAACAGAATAAAATACCCCATGCAAGAGGCAAGAGCATCTTGTTTGGACTAGGCTACTCAACTAGCCCTGTCTCTGACCCTGTGCTCTTGATCTGTCTAACAGCAGCTGAAGCACAGCATCCCCAAGAGCAGCTCAGCCTCACACTGCACTCAGTGCTGGAGCAGTTTGCTTCCAGGAGCAGATGGGGTCACCACCCACCTCCACACCACAAGACTCCCCCCTGTGACAGCAAGGGAGGGCACCCAACCCCAGCCAGCTGTGGGAGGACATGATAAAAATATGCTCAGTGTCACTACGTAACAGGATCATCAAAAGCCTGATGTGGTCCCAAACTACAGTAAATCAGAAAAGGCCAAGGCTCACCTCCCTGCTCCTAGCTACAGCTCCAGCAATTGGGTTTTCCATCAGCTTTTCAGCAGGCCAAGCAAGTGCCTCAAAGGATGCAGCCCTGAGGGATGATGCTCTTATTGCCTTGTGGGAGGTACCAGGGTGTTTGGGACATCCCACACAGAGCCTTGTCCTTGCACTGGAGAATACCGGTATCACAGGCTTCACAGAGACAAACTGAAGTTAGTTTTAAGGCATCTCCATTACATCAAATGAGATTCATTTCTGCATGGGTACTGATCCTTCTGCAAGCTTAAGAGGAAAATGCAGAATCAGGCCTGGTCCCACTCTCCTCCCTGTTAGCCCACCTTCTGTCCTGCATCTTGCAGAGACAGGTCTGTGCTTATAAACACATTTTAATCAGCTACAGAAACCAGCATGGATATGACAGCTTGTGATACTGACCACAGGGACTGCTCAAAGCCTTGTGTAGTCCAGTTCACTCTCCCAAGAGCAGCTCTTCAACTTCAGTCTTCTCTTCAAATTCATGCTAAGCCTCTGGATTTCCAGAGTCAACATGGGACAAGCCAGAAGATAGAAATAGTCACCAGGGATGAAACATAGCTGCGCTAATGAGCTAAAGGAAGCGCTGCATCTTTGGTTAGACCCTGTAATTCAGCTCAAGTGGCTATTTCACCTCTGGCCTGTCAGGTCAACTTGCTAACCACAGACTGGGAAATAGCTCCCTGCTAGCTCCCAGCAGGGGATTTATCTTTGGCATCGCTATTCCCCCCCCCCCAACCTTTGATTACAGAGGGGCCCAGAGATGCAAAAAGAGCTATGCTATAAGTTTGCCAGGTATTTCAAGATCTCACCTTACACTGGAAGAGGATTAGGGCTAGAAAAGAATTTTGTCAAGATTAAGCAAAACAAGCCAGTTCTTTTAAATAAAGTATCAGTTCTGGTGAACTGTCCCCAGAGGGGTTTGGTCTCCAGGATAAGGTTTCTTGTCAGAGCAGATGGAGAGCTGCAGCACAGCAGGGCTTACAGCAGAGTAGTAAGCTAAACTTGCACCCCCAAGAAGCACAAGCTCCACTGAAGTCATTACCTGCACTGGGAGACGTACCAGTAGCCAAAGACAATGGAGTCAGCTCCAAATGACTGGCACAAGTTGGGTCTTCAACCTGAGTGTTCAGCTGTCTCCCAGACACCCAGTCCCATCACCTACCCCAGCTCCAGGTGAATAACCCATTCTGAGCTGGACTTGGCTCCCAGACACTTTGATGTCCCAGCATGTCATTGCTTATTCATTCACAGCATATACCTGAGCAAGACTATACCTGGTTCCACACACTGGAAAAGCTCAGCTGTACTCTGCAAAAGGCAGGAGCATGCAGTGCTATAACATGTCCCACATCAGTGGGGTACAGATGCTCCAATATCTGACACTAGAAGTCTCCTTTGAGATTATTGGAGGTAGTATCTGGGCCTCCTCAGACCTGGGTGGTTTGGGACACCTGTGCTTGAAGCTAAAGAACAGTAGGATGTAAAGAAGCTGAGAACCACTAAACTACAGTGTCCTTCCTATGCTAAGCTCAAGTGGAAACACATTTTCTTTGCTTGCCTGAGTATTTTGCAATGCTTTGACTCATGTGCCCTCACCCACACTTCCTAACACTGAAAGGCACTGCCTTAGAAGAGGCTGTGCTCCCACAGGAGTCAGGACTGACTGATCTTCCACAGAATTTGGGAAAATCAATGTTAAGGCCAAGCAGGGTAGATGTTCCCCCCCAAAAAAAAAAAAAACCAAAACTCACACCCTATAAGCAGTCAGTGACCAGAGGTCTTTGCCCTGATTCCAAGTTAGGCATTGTATTGGTCACCATGGTAAAATGAAGCTTCTGTAAGCTCAGCTTCAGGCATAGCCAAGGAACACTATCTCAACACTGAGAAGACTAAACACTTCCCCTTGGCAACTTCAGAGAGCAAGATGTTTAGTGGCAGCAATCATAACACATGGAGCTGGGAAGCCCTGCAAGAGGTCCCCTGCAACATGCAGAACCAGCTTCACCTACAATCTTCATTTGCAATCTAACAGAAGTGTGCTTATGCCCCCCCAGGGCTGCCTGGCTTTGTTTTGTTGCAATACCAAGCATGAGATCACCAACCTTTAATCATCAACCAGCAGAGAAGACATTACAATGAGGATATTTAGAGATCTGAGCTCACCATAACAGTGAAAGCCAGTCAACATACCCAACTCAGCAGGGGTTCACACAGCACTGATTATTAGCTGTGGGCAAACCATGAGGACTAGGGCATAGCAATGCCTCTGTGCAGTTTAAGCAGCTAAGTGGGGAAGATCACAGCAAGCCATGAGAGCAGCCTGCCAGGCTGTGCATGCTACAGCTCAGCAGACATGCACTCCTCTAGCACAAGCACTTGGTGATTCCGAAGTCCCCCACCACTGGCCAAGCCTCCAGAGAGGTCAGCTAGCACCAGAACACCCCTGTGCATGCTGTGGCAACACATAACATGCTCCCACATGCAGAGCTGGGGAAGCTGTCACATACAGCTGATTGATAACAAGAGGGAACATAAATAAGGCACTTTGTGGAGGTGAAATTTAACGGGTAGCAACTTGCTCTGACTGAAGGCTGGAATAGGTATTATTGAAGACATACTTGAGCCCACCCCAGCAGATACTCATCTGGCAGTACTGATGCTTTTGAAGCAGAGTCATGACCAGTTCCTTTTGGGAAGAAGTTAAGAGGTGCTTAAGATAAAGCAGCAGTTTGACACTCAGGTTCAAAGCAATTCATCTTGGCAACCTGTCTCACCTGTCTGTATGTTACACATGAAAGCATCACCCAAGGATCAGACTCAAGATGCCCTTGTGTACCTCAAAGTAAGCTTAGTTTTCCTGGACTCTATTAGAGGAAAAAAAATAGGTAGACAAAGAGCAGATGGAGGTTAATCCTTTTGCTCATCTGACCTCTTCAAAGAGGACTTGGTCTTGAAAGCAAGAGTTGCTTTAGGAGACTGCTCTACAATTTGGTTTCAGAGAAGTTCAACAGCAGACCAAGGTTCTGACTAGACTTACAACCATTCCTCCCAGGACTGCCTTAGCCAAACAGGGCCATTTGACAGATATTTAAGCTAAGCTTAGATATTCCTACAGGCATCTAGTACTTCATTCACATCTAGGAGAAACACATGTTGCTCCACAACACAAGCAGCTACCTCCTACCATGCAGAGTAAATGGCCAGTTATGTTACTTCAGTCTCTGGAAGACTCAACAGTTTTTCCAAGAAAGGAAACTTTTGCTACGATTGTGAAACTTGTCCACCCAGTGCACAGCAAATGCAGAAGTCAGAGCAAGCTAGTTTTTCACCCCAAATTCCACGAGCATCCGGCTATCCAATTAATGCTATTTTAATGAGCTAGGCCAAACGAATCTGCTTATAAAACTCACGCCAACTCCCATACAGCCTGACAGGCCACCAACATGAATCACACTCCATGCTGCCTTCAAAGCCAGCACAGACTCAGCATTAATGCCAGATAGTGTTGAGTTTGCATGCTCTAGGTTGATGTATAGGAGAGCTGTTTTGTTCTGTGTTCTTTCCAAAGGAAGAGTTCAAGTTTTGCTAACCTGTCATTTCCTCTTTCCCTAAAAGAAATCCTTCAGCAACTGAATTAAAAAAAATACTCCTCACACCTTACAGAAGAATGATTTAAGGCCGGAAGCAGACTGAAGGACCACATAGCACATGCAGGAGCTGCTTGACCCATTTGAAATAGAGTTCTTTGCAACAGCTAAGGGAAAAGTCAGAATAGATTTTTCTATCAGCTAAAGCAAACCCCATAACTGCCATGTTTATCCATGTAGTCAAAATACTCCCTGTTCCACTTAGCACAGTGCAAACATGCATTACAATAAAATGTAAAGCTTACTGAGCTGATAAACTTCATAAGTGTATTTTATGACAATATCTCAAGAGATAAGACTCATTAGCACTTACAGCCACAATCTGAGGGAACCTTAAAAGGCACAGTTAAAAAGAGAAGAAAAATTGCTACTAGATGTCAAAAAAAGCTTCAAAAGGGTTAACCCTTTCCACTCAGCATCACAATAATTTCTAGCTCCTATTTAACTTGACCACAGCTGACTCTCCAGCTCTGGGTCCAGTAAGTCAGGAAAATACATCCTACCTGGTCAGCCTGCAGCGAGTCCAGGACTTGCAGCACCAGTCTCCCTGCACGCAAAAGGCCCTCTGCTTGAGGACAGCTCAAATTGAGAAACCAATTACATTAACATGCTACAAGCCACTAGAGAGCTATTCTGGCTAGAGAGAGAAAGGCTTCTTCATTATAGAGGGAAGCCAAAGGCTCAGCATGTTTGCAAGTCTGGAAAGCCAGGTACATGGGGCTTCTTGGACTGCTTCAGCACACACCCTCAGAAAAGATGACATGTTGCTACCTGGCCATACAGGGAACTCAGGGTAAAGAAGTTAGTGTTTAACACAGGCTTTTAGTATGAACTAAGCAAGTGCCATCCTACCCAAGAGTGCTCCTCTTCAGGAGGCAGCTGTAGCCAAGTGACTGGGCATAGAGAGCATGCCTTCACATACAGCACGTTAAGACAGTTTTAGTGCATTGAGCCCTCTCCTCAAATGCCTCAGACACACATTAGGATAAGAGTTGATCCATTTGTATTCTACACAACCCAAGTGACCAGAGAATCCAAGACCTAAAGGTGTCAAATCACCCCTGGTAACAGGAGTGAGTCATGAGGCACTGGCACAGGTTGCCCAGAAAAGCTATGGCTGCCCCATCCCTGGCAGTGTTCAGGGCCAGGTTGGACAGGGCTTTGAGTAACCTGGTCTAGTGAAAGGTGTCCCTGCCTGGGGCAAGGGGCTGGAACTGGATGAGTTTCAAGGTCCCTTCCAATCCAAACCATTTCACGATATGGAGCTTCTGGCAGCAGAAGTCACTACACCTCTGGTGACCTAAAATCATATTCAAGACTGTCTTCCCAGTCGAAATATTCCAACATAGCATCTCAAAAAAAGGTTCAAGATCCCTTTCCAACAGGGAAACTATGCACAGGGATGTAATAGTAAGACAGAGCAGGCAAGTCTGGCCTTCCAACTCCCCAAGCCACCCCTTTGCAGCTCTGATCAACTCTGCATCAGGAACTGCCTCATGCAGTGGACACCCTAATGATGCTCAATGGCTCAGCACCTCCCCTGGCTACTCAGACACTTCCATGATTGCTTAGTTCAGCAGTGTACTCTGGCTTGGCTTTTCCACCAGAAAAAGTCTTAAGGAGCCTTTAAATATCAACTTATTACTAAGGAAAACATTAGGAATAAAAAGCCACTGTCAGCATCTCCCTCAGTGGAGGGAATGGAGCATCCCTAGGGCAAGAACATCTTCATGAGACAATTACACCAAGTCTGCCACTTCAGTGGATTAAGTAAACAGAAAAAAGAAGAAAGCAGTGAGAGACTGACAAAACCCAGTACAGACAGAAACATTCAAAATAAGAAGCATCACATTGGCTTATCTGTGCAGTCTTCCAGACCTTCCACATAACTTTCACCCTGCTCAATCCCACAACCTAATTCAATTACCCACCACTGAATATGCCTTAAGGTGATTCTCATTACTCCACAATAAAACACAAAACCTTTAATTATTAAACACTCCTGGGCTTCTTGTGTTGGGGTTGTGGGGCTGGACTCCCTCTTATTGTTGTTAGCAGCTTCCAGAAAGCAAGTTAATCATTGACCAAGCCTTTCACCAAGAGACCAGAGTCCTATAGATTCCTGGTCTCTAGTTCTGTTCTGCATCACCAATCACACTAAAGCCAGCCACTAGCCTCTTGCTCTGCCAAGTATACACTCAGCATTCTCCTAACAAGCCATCTTCTCCCCCCAAGAAGTCATCTGTAGCACTCATAATCCCTGCAATAAAAGAAAACAACAGAAGCCATGCAATATTTGGACACAGCGGATGCATACAATGCTCACCATTAAGTTGGATTCAGAAAGAAGTCCCATCATCATTGCAAATAAGGAAAACAGAGGCAGGATGTACCTGTTCCCCAGCCTCAAGCAACATGATCAATAGACATAAGTCTAAGATGTACTAACCCCTGTCTGGATAAAGTTTTGCTTTATCCTCTAAGTACACTGCAGGTAGAAGGGGCTTTTGGGTACTTTCTGCCCTATTTTGGACAGATCCTGGTCCCCAAGGCTGAAGATTCAGGTCTGGAAGATCTTAGCTGCATGTACAGTTATTTTCACATGCTTCTGGGTTTGTCACCACCCTTAGGCATTCAAATCCAGTGTCATCTTCAAGCATCAACAGAGGAAATGCTTCTTCTGGGCATAGGGGTCTCCTTCACAAATGAATGGAGGTTAAACAATGCTTTGAACTGACTCAGAGAGGCCAACTGTGTGAGAAGTGCCAGTCAGCAGTCAGACAGATCAGCCTGTACATGACAATTCACCCAGCTCAAAAGAATCATGGCAGGAAAAAAAATCCATACCAGGCACACCCTTCCTATTCCAGAGAACAGCAGAAATCCAGCATCTTAAAGCCAGCATCACTGCCTAGAGAAGGCAGAACACCACCAAGTGAGATGGCAAAGCCACCCTCCCAGCCCCAGGAGCTGCCTCCTCACACTCCAGCTGTGTTTGCCTGTGTGCCGCATTCCTCCCTCACCACCCAAGCCCAGGTTTTGTTTTTTTGGGTTGCGCTGAGAACCAGCTGCTCCATCTCACACACGCCAGAGACGACCGGCACGTCTGGAAAGCCAGCACACTGCGGCCTGGCTACGCAGCAGCTTCCTGGGAAGTTCACACGGCTTTGGTCAGAGCCGCAGGCGCGAGCGCATGGCCCCACACTACCATCAAGTGACAGGTACAGAAATGCATGATATGCAACAGCCATGTTAGCACCTAGCACAGCCCACAGGCTGGAGAAAACAGGCATCACAGCCTGCCAGTGGGCTTGCTTTTATTGGAGATGGCATTCAAGCTGATGCCACGCACTGGTAGAAACAGAGTTCAGAAGCTCATGTTAACTGACACCCCCCCCAAGAACCCTTAACCCCTGAATACCCTTCAAGTCCAGTATTCAGATGTTTTCTAAGTCATTTTAGCAATAAATCACACCCTAAATTGCAGGGCTTCTACCCCAACAACACCTAAAGCATAGCAGGCTACCTATTCTGCGCCTGTCAATGTGAACAAAAACACGCTGCACTTCAAGCACCAAAAAAAACAACCCAACCCACTGTGCAGCGAACAACCTGCTCTTAATAGTGATATGTTGGTAAATTAAGGCAAACTATGCTTCCCCTCCCTCCCTCTCCCCCACACGAGCATTTAAGGGTTCCTGCTGCCTGCGTGCAGTGTACAGATCAGTTACATTTATGAAGAACATTGCAATCTGTCAATATAAACACTATGTAAGCATGAGCCACTTGTAACCTTACTACTGTCTTAACAAGCGTTTGCAGAAGGGGCTTCTACTGCTGGAGGGAAGCAGAGTAAATCCCAAGCTGCAGAAAGCAGCATTTCTTCCAGCAAGGAAAAAGAGAGGTACATTAAAACTAAACTAGGCTATAAATCACAACATGTAGAAAGATAGAGAGGGGGCTTGATTTATGGCCTGGACAGGTTGCAAGCTCAGATCCACAGACCAGGAAGCTCAGGAAAGCAGCAAGCTGCTCCAGGCCAGTTTGCCTTACCACTAGCAGCAGAGCACAGCAGGATTGAAGCTCCTGTCACCCCAGCACAGCTAATCCTGTCATCTGCCACTTCTAAAGACCAGCAGTGCAAGACCTAACACAGTCCCCAGATGCTGCTACAGCATTTTCACCACCCATTTTCCTACCCACATTTGCAAGAGGAAAGGGAGGGAGGGGAGATACTCACACCAAAAGCTTAAGGCACAAGAAAAGCAGAGCAGGGAGGAGAAGTGAAATGCAATGCTTTCTCAGGGATCCCGTCAGTCTGGGGCTGCTCCAAACTACCCCATCAGCCAGTTGTAATATGGTGCAAATTAATTTTCAGACAGCCCAGCTGCAGAGGAGATGGCTGAACATGAAAGCAGGCTCGCTTTCAGAACAGCCAGTGCATCTCCTACAAGCCAGGCTCAGCTAACACTTATCTTAAGGCAATGCTTCCCCCTCTGGTATAGACCGAACGAGTAACAGATGCCCTTACTCCTACCTTAAAAAAAAGCCATTATCAGGCATCTTAATGGGCAACTCCAAACCTACCACAAGCCATGTGGTCCTGCTCAGATTTGCAAGCATGCTTTCTCCACTTCAGCATCAAAAAGTACTATATCAGACAAGGCTTCATAACACCCCTGAAGCCAGGCTCTTTCAGTTGCCTTCCAGTTATTAGGGCTAGCAAACCCCCTGGGCAGCTGCTTACAGGGACTCAGCTCTGCTCACTGCTAATCATCAGCCTCACTTCAGGTCCTTCACTGTGTACCAGCTTCAGGTCAAGTTGGCACCTGCTTCCCTCCTGCACCAAGCAGAAAGAAAGCAACATGCAGGGAGCAGCACTGAGGCTGCCAGCATAACCCTCAGCAAGGGACAAGCCCATCCCTCCCTTTATCCCAGACAGTGAACTGTTACCCTGACCATACATCCTAACCAGGCAGCTTAGGGATGGAGCAATAAAGCAGCAAGGGCCCCATGTGCACCAACACTTTCCCTCACACACACCAAGCTCTATTTCCAGAGGGCATTTTTCATTTTTGGTTGCTTGTGAATCCTCTCCCCCCTGCCCCCCCAAGAACCCCAGATCCAGACATACGGAGAAGCAGTAGCCTCCAGTCATGGTTTTCCTACCCCAGCATCCCTCCCTTTCACTAGCTGCCCCAGTGGGACAGACACAGACATAACTACATGCTGACACAATCTTGTTATCATGTAACCATGCCCGACTCCTGTCCCCATGTATTAATTCCCCACCAGGCCACACATTTAGAGACACCAAATTCTTTCCCTGAAATAAGACATTAGGGATGAAGGGGGAAGGGATCATCCACAGCTGTCCCTATCCCCTACCAGACTGCGGAAGGGAGCAGATAAGCTACAGCTACAGTGTGACATCTGTTTAACGCAGCTACCCCTCACACTCTGTACCCCACCACCTCCTGCAACTGGGATATCAACACTCAGAGCAGAGGGTCTAGCAGGCCATGAAAAGGCATCAGGATGGCTTTGATGATGCCTTGGAGCTGGAAGGAGCATCCCTTCCCCTGCCTAGAAAGTGTGCCACGTTAACTGAGCCCACTTCAGTATTTCAGCTCAGCACCTGAACAAAGGGTAGTGCCCCCAGTCTTTTAGGAAAGGTTTGTATTAGAATGAACAGATATGATTCCTCATATGGAGCAGTTTTTCCTACCTTTCCAAGCATAGCAGGAAGGGCTAATACCCACATCCAAAAGGCACTTGCA
>WYDI02031356.1:78653-89504 GCA_009867235.2 Psittacus erithacus
CCTCATATGGAGCAGTTTTTCCTACCTTTCCAAGCATAGCAGGAAGGGCTAATACCCACATCCAAAAGGCACTTGCAAGAACATACAGCTTTTAGCGGGTAAGTCTTCTTTCCTTATATACAGAAGCCCACAGCAAGAAGAGCTCTGCACTTCCACACACACTTAATCACATATGACCAGAGATTAGCAGAGACCCTGGACCTCAGCACTGCCCACTCCCCTTGGACCTCAGCAGCACCCATTCCCCTGGGACCTCAGCAGCTCAGCAAGTGCAATCTCTGCTTTAGGCCTCTTGGAAAAACAAAGAGGAGATTAGCAGCAGATGCTGCTCCTTCACTGCGGCTCTTACCAGACAACAGGATGCTTTGCATAAGCAAACTTCACCATGCACTACAGCAGCCCTGGAGTGGCTGGACTGCGTATCTGGCTGGGTGCACTTCTGGCAGCCTCTCTTCTCCCCTTCTTATTGCCAGAGAGGGAGTCTCAAATCAGAAACAGCAGTTGTATTGAGACCAAGAGAATAACCCAAAGCAGTCAGAACAGACTTAGCAGTACAATTCCCTTGGCTTGACCTGCTCGCTCTTAAGTTGATACCTACACCAGCTACACAAGGCCAGAAGAGAAATCCCAAGAGCAACTGGAATGAGTTACCTGCTGCCCTACAGCAGATACAAGCACTGCATGGATTAACAGGAAAGCTACAGCCAAGCTCCTTACAAGCCCTGTCAGTCCCTGAGGCACAGTACAACTGCAGTGCTGGTGGTCTCCGGCAGACACACAAGCTAACGGGTTCAGCACAGCCCTGTGTGCTGCTGGGGGAAGAGAGGGCTTTTCCTAAAAACATATGCATAGGAGAGGTTGTTTCCTCAGAAAACCAGCCCCAGCAGCAGGAAGTTAAATGGTTCTTGAGTTGGAAACAGAAGATGTAAGTAGCACTGTTTGGAAAACTTTGCCAAACCACAAGCAATGGACAAGCCTCAACACCAGGATTTGTTTTACTGGAAAGAGGGGGGCGGGGGGAAACCTCAGGTCTGGTAAAGCACTCTCCAGGGCCGATCCAGTGGCTCCTTCCAGCGGTCACAACACAGCATCCCAAAAAGCAGCGAGAACCATCACTCCAGAGTGAACTTTCACTGAAAGCTCTTCATCAGGTGCTCGCATCCCACTCCCCTGGCAAACCGACCCTATTTTGGAACAAGTCTTTTTTTTTCCTTTTGGAAACAGGGGATGGAGGAAGATACAGCTATACTGACACCCAGGCAGAGAGGGGCTGCACAGAAGGAAGCCAGCAGACCCTTCACAAGGCTGAGGCTTGTGAAACCGCAGCCTTGAGCCAGCCGCAGCCAATGAGGCTGTGGTAGCAAGGAGCTTAAAAGAGGGTGGGTGAAGGCGTTTATCTGGCTTCCTACAGCTCAAGGAACGGGGATAAGGGGGTCCCGGCAAGGGTGATGCGGAAGGAGCAGCATCCACCTGCGAGGCGCGGGCCGGGCTGGTAGCGCCCCCTGCCGGCCACGCCCCTGCGTCGCGCACAGGTGAGCGCGGCGGGATGCCGCAGCTCCGCGTCCAACGCGGACAGGACCCTCATCTCCTTTGGGTGTAAGTTTTGTCCCATCCCCGGCTGGTGACAGCACCATGCACACCCCTCCAAAAAAAACACCCAAACAACTAATAAAGCCGCCGGGATTTGCTTCCTAGCACCTGATGCCGAAGTACGCGCTTATATTAGAGGGAAAAAGTTTTTTCGGGGCTGTCCCATTATGGTGGAGACCAGAGCTCCCCAGCCACCTCACCACGGGTCTCCTCCTGCTAGCTGCCGCCGGGAAAGGGCAGAACGAGACAGTCCGTTCCCTGCCCTTAGCGGCATGTACCCGCGGCCCCGGGGAAGAGCTCGGCAGTCCCAAGCAGGCTGCAGCCCTGGAGACCGTCCGGGGCAGGACAGCCCGGGACAGCCGAGGGGACGGAGCTGCCCGGTGCCTCACCCAGAGCGGTTGTCAGGGCCGGCAGGAGGGGATGCCCGCACCCACAGAAGGAGGGAGGCTGTCAGCAGGCACGCAGCAGCATCCCCACCTCGGGCGGGACGGGCAGGGTACAAAGAAACAGACAAAATCCACTAAACGCAAAGTTGCGAAGCAAGAGCAGGGCTGCGGGCGCGGGGCACCTACCCGAAGTAGGCGGCGGAGGGCCGCGGGGCGCAGGCGAGCAGCCCTAGGAGCGCGCAGGAGGAGAGCCATCCCAGCAGGACGTGTCCATCCAGCATCTTGCAGCGGCGCCGGCGCTGCTCATCTCGTTCCCCCGCCGCGCCCGCTACGGCCCCGCCGCCCGCGCCGCTTCTTATAGGGCGGCCGGCAGCGAGCGCCCGGCCGGCGGCGGGCGGGGCGGGGCGGAGCCGCGGCGGGGAGGCAGGGCGGGAGGCGGGGACCCGCCCCCGGGAGGCGGTGCAGCGCTGCGCGGAGGGGCGGGCAGAGCGGGGCGGGAGCGGATCAGGACCGGCATCGGGATTGGGATCGGGATTGGGACGGGGAGCGGGACCGGGACCGGGACAGGGACTGGCGTCCTGGCCTTCCGGCGTGTGACACTGCCGGGAGGGCAAGGGCCAGACGGGCACAGGCTGGGCGAGACAGGGATGGGCCGCTGTGGAAAGGACAGACAGCTGTGCAAGGGCTCGGTGTACCGCAGCTGGGCAGCTGGATAGTCCTGCATGGGCCAGATGCGTAAGGGATGCCCGCAGCTGTGCAGTAGTGTAAGGGCCAGATGTGAAAGGGCTTCTTGTGCCACAAATGGGCAGCTGGGAAGGAATGGGCTGTGGTGAAAGCGGTGCTTGTGCAAAAGCTGGATGTGCTAGAGCAGAGCAGTCATATACGGGCTGGATGTGCCAGGGATAGGAAGCTGTGCAAGGGTTTGGCGGTTGTGCGATCACTGGGTGGGCTGGATATGCTAGGGAAGCCTGGTGTGCAACGGCCATTTATGCAATCTCTGGCTGTGTCAGCTCTGTGCTGACAAGGATTGGGTTGGATCTGCCAGGGGAGGACAGCCATGCAAAGGTCAGACATTTGTGGAACGGGTAGATATGCCACATCTGGAGAGTTGGGCTGTCATGCAAGGGTTGGGTGTGCAGGGGCCGGATGTGCCAGAGTAGGGCAATCATACAAAGGGCTGGATAAGCCTGAGAGGGGCAGTTTTGCAAGGACTGAATGTAAAAGAAGTGTCCATGCCAGTGCTGGGAATGCAAGGGCTGGACATGCCAGGGCAGGATAATTATGCAAGGTCTGAATGTGCCAGGGATGGGCAGCTTTGCTGGGGTCAGGCAGTTGTACAAAGGGTAGATGTGCCACATCTGGGCAGCTGCAAAGTTGTGCTGGGTAAGCAAGGGCTCATCAGCTGTGCATGGACAGACATGCAAGCACCAATCAGTCAGGCAAACATTAAATGTGCAGTGGCTGGGTGGTCACATAAAGGCTGCAGGTGCAAGTGCTGATCCATCATACAAGAATGGAGCAGTTGTGCAAGGGCTGGATGGTTGTCCAAGGGTTAAACATGCCACTCAATATTTCAAGGGCTAGACAGCTGTGCGAAGGCAAGGTAGGCAAGGGCTGATCCCAACACACAAGTAGTGCAAATTCTGGATGTGGAAAGGCAAGGGCAACATGCACTCCAAGCACACACACACTCCCAGCCCTGTGCAAGAGTGACACACCCCAATGATCACCATTGCAGTGGAGGGGAGCAAAAGACCCCAAAACACTGACAGGACAATGAGCACTCCAGCTGGGAAATAGTTAATGCCCTAAATGTCAGCCTTTTGGGGCTGGTGCCAATTGTTCCAGGTCAGCCAACGTCACTCATCGTCATCCTCGAGGTAATTTCTGCACCCTCCGCCACCCAAGAACAAAAAGGTTTCCCTCCTGAGCATGTGTGTACGTGTGTCATGCTGCTGAACTGCCCATGTCCCCTGCAGGGAGAGAAACAGGAGGACACGTAGATATGTGTCACTGGAATCAAAAGCCACAGTCCCCAGGGGTTTAAGGTGTTCAGCTCTGCAAAGGTGACAACTGGGTGCATGATGAGACAAGGAGATTCCTTGGGCAATCATGGCAAGGCTGCTTATGTTTCTGAACCCCATACTCTATGGAAGGAACCATACAGTGGATTAATGGGGATGAACCTTTTGTCTTGGAATAGCCCTTGGAGTGACACTGGGAGCTCAGTACATTTATTCTCACCACTGACCATGAGCTCAGGCATTTCCAGCATTCCCAGCACTGTGCAAACCATTTGGGTTACTCTTATTTATTATTATTGCAAAATAAAACCCGGGGGAAAAGGGGGGAGGGGGGGACTGCTTTAATTTTTAATATGTAAAATATCTCAGCCCACTCCCTGACTGAACCTTTGCAAAGCAGCCTTGTGGAGAAAAGCATTGTGTGCACATCCACGTGCGCACACCCAGGAGGGGGGAAGAGTCAAATCCAGCCCAGCAAATAGCTTCCCCAAATCCATGGCATTCACCAGAGTCCAGGAATATCTCAGTGCCCTTACCCCAATGGTTGAGGTGAAATGGCACCATACTACCAACGCCATGTGCCCCCATGGGTGCTGAAAAGTGTGCAGCTCCCTGGTTCTGCGAGTGATGGCAAGCTGGCAGAGACCAGCAGCAATATTGCATTAAAGCCCCATCTAGAGGCCTTTCATTGTGGAGAGTCTGGGACATGAGGACCAGCTCTGGGGTCCAGTTTGGTGTTCTTATCCTCCCACCCAGAGTTCGTTCAGCTTAAGGAAAGGCAATATAGGACTGCGGATGGAGGGGAGGACAAAGTTACATGTATACAGCATTGGGAGGCTTTTTTCTTAAGTGTTTCTCTGCTGGAAAAGACAGTTTGAGTCATTCCTCATGCATGTCCCCATAAAACCGGTGTGCCCAGCATGTGGAAGGAAACTCCTATTACGCCAGGCAGCCCCAAAGAAGAGGTCTGGGGCACGCAGACAAGGCTGGGTCATGGAAAGGCAGTGCGACCCTTGCCGTTACTCATTTCCTCTGCCCAGAGCAAGGTGCCTTAGCGAGGGTGATGCTCTGGGACATGCGCGACTCTTTCCGAAGTGAGGCAGCACCGAAAATAGTCACCACTTCTGCTTTCAGCCAGGGAAAACGGGAAGCCCAAGCAGCCATTGACTGCTCCAGGGCTTTGCTGCCGGCAGGTGCTGCTTGTCATGCCAAGGGTTCATGCACCGGACCTGGGTGCAGCATCCTCCTGGGGCAGCTTTGTGCCTTTCCAGCGGTCCCTGGGGTGATACAAAAGCTAGGTGTTTCTACTGATAGCCAGCGACAGCAGAGGGCAGTGCCGCACAGGCGCAGTGCTGATGGACATGCTGGCATGTGCTTGCCTTTTTTAAGTGAGAGTTTTTCAGAAGGATGTTTTATATCCGGGATAGAGGGAACACACCATAGACAGAGTGAAGCTGCCAAACAGCTGAGGAGTTTGGCGTTTCAAGTGACAGTTTCAAAGGGCCATAACCTCGCCAGGGAATGCTGCTGCTGCCTGCATCATACCATCTTTACGATCAAAAGAAGATAGCAAGGTGAGATGCTAATGCTGGGCAAGGAGTGGTTGTCACCAGACCTGTTTCCACTGTGACAACAGCAGAAATTCTGCATCCTCTCCCTAACCCCAGCCCCACCATAGTGCTTCTGTAATGTGCTCCTGAGTGCAAAGCAGTTGGGAGGGTAACCTGTGAGGATCCAAGCAAAGACCCTGGCATCCTGTGCCTGCTGCTAGGGTGAGCCCTGCCTCCCAGTGCCAGTGGTGACACCAACCCGTGACAGCCATGCAGGTCATTCTCAGACAGCACAGGCTGCTGCAGTTGCCCTGTCAGGCTCTTCCCTAGCACGTTAGACCACAGGGGAGTCTGGAGGGTGACTTCAAGTTTTCCTTCTCCATGACTCAGTCCTCTAGCAGGGCTCAGACTGCCTGCATCCCTTCGGAGGCTCCCCCGCCTCAGGGGAGCCCTCGCCACAATCCTCATTAAGGTTTTGTTTTACAGGAAAACCAGCATCTTTTTTTGCTTGGGGATCCCATTCCCTCTCTATGGCTTTGCATATGAGAGAACACCTATGTAATGTGCCCCTGAACACCTATGTAATGTGCTTCTGAACACCTATGGCGATCTCTGCAGTGCAGAGCTGGGCTCTCTCTGCCCTCCAAGCAGCTCCCGTTAGAGAGGCAAGGACTTTGACCAGCTCACCGAGGTCTTGCTGCATGAACCAAACCTCTTCAGGGCAGCAACTCCAGCTCAGCGGGGTGATTGAGTCATAGGAGTGTGAGAGGGAAGGAAAATACCTGTGAGGTCATCTTGTTCATCCCACTCGTGCATGGGTTCCCCACCAGATACTTGGCACTGGCTCCCAAATCAGAGTAACTCAAGCAAGGCAGCAAGAGGTGGGGACTTCACCAGGCTGAGTCTGGGTTGGGTATCCAAGGCTGTGCCTGGGATAGCTGAGAAGCCTTCAACTGCATTTCCTCCCAACAGATTGCCTCTGAGACGAGCCACTCACATTTCCCTTCCTCAGTTTCCTTAATTAGAAGTGGGCCTGGCATTTATCTGTTCTCCGGATACAGTCTGAAATAACAGACAAGACCCGGGAACACCACTTGCCCACAGGACGTCGTTTATTCCACCATCTCAGGGATCACGACGTACAAGTTCCCCCTGTGCCACCGCCTTAATTTCCAGTTACTCTTTTTTCACCGTCACATGGACTTCCAGGGTGTTTCCTCCCTTTGAATGATCACACGCCGGCTGGAAGCCAGATTCTCATTTCTTTTCCATCAGGTTTGAATGCAGTTAGAGTCATCCAGGGATAGCTCTGAGCTTCCAGGCAACGTGGTGGTATATTATACCTCCATCCTTTCCCTCCATCCTGCCAGCACCCTGGCAGGGTCAGGGTCAATGATTTTGAGGGGTAGAGATGTCATAATACAGCAGTTGCTTTCAGCTGAGCTGCTGAGAGCAGGATTGAGAGCAACTCTGCTTCCTCAGGGCTCTGGATAGTGCACATCACTGCAAATTAGGAGCAGCATGGCTCTCATCTCCACCCCTGCTCTGTGTCTCACACCTTTCCAAATAAAAGAAAGCACTGAAGCCAGTTGCAGTTCATTACTTCAGCATTATTGAAAGCAAAAACAAAGGAAAGACTGTCATGCTGTGATGGTTTGCAAGCAGTTCTTCTTCATGGAGCCCCTCTTTCCAAAGCAGGCAGAGATGGACGCAAGGACATGGGGCTACTGTAAAGCTGTGTGTATCCCCAGCTGCAGAAGGCATGCAATGACTAGCTTTGTTCTCTGAGATCCATCTGCTATGGGAACCATTCTGTAGTCAGAGCCATAGCTCGCTGGGCTACCTACGTTGAATTTTTGCTTGTACATCTGTAAGTCCCCAGGGAGGCAATCTGATAACAAAAGCATCAGCCCAGGGCGCCAAGCAGCCATGGGACTCACCCCTAGCAGGGCCTCTCACACCATATCTCAGCAAGTCATAGGTTTCTCCCAACTTCGCTTCCATCAGAGATCTCCTCTTCACTGATTACAGGACCCATATTAAAATACTTTGAAAGTATCTCTTGTAAGAAGAGCAAAGGGGGAACTTTAAGAGGACTCGCCTCTTTCTCCCTAGATGAAGAGGCTATTTCTTGCAAGTTAAGCTGAAAAAAGGATCAAGTTCATCACTTATTTGTACCAAGTGAGCTTGAGTTGTCTTCAAGGCATGTGTAAGTATTGTACACAGGTGGAGATGCTCATAGATGGTCTTCCCTTGTGCATCCTTCACAAGGACTCCTATATCCCAAGGCACACCATACAAACCTTTACCCACAGGAGCTGCAGATGCCTTGTTGCATTTGCTCTTGGTCTTTGGAGCGGTGTATAATAGCAGTGATAACCCAGCACCTGCGTAGAATTGCGGTAGATCCTGATCAGGGCAGTCCCACCAAAAGAAGCTCAGCAGATTGCACCAGCATGCATAAGGTGGAGGGGGGAGAATGACCCAGTGGGACTCCTCCAAATAGCTCTGGTGTGCCTGAACGACAGGAAAGTACAATCGGGGGTCCTCCAAGTCTCAGGGCTTGCTGATATCATACATATGTGTCTGAAACAAAATGTTTTTGAGCTTTTTACTTTTTAGTTTCACTTCATCCTTAAAAAATTTAAATTCTGAAATATCTCCTACTCATGGAAAGCACAGTACATGCTTCTCTTAAGGTTTCTCTCTGGCAGCAAAGGACATCTCTTTTCCCTAATGTTCCCAAGAGCTGGCAGAATTATTTAAATATCACCTAAAAAAAATGAGGTTTTTCCTGAGTTGTGCTCAGCTTTTGCAAAGGTTTTTCTTCCTAAGCAGTACATGAGTACTACCAAAATAGCCCTTCTGTGTAAACCCAAACAGGTTGGTTTTTACATGGAAATCATTTTTCTCCTAGTAATTTCATGGAGAATCAGGGACTTTATAATCTGGACCAGATTGATTTCTAATGCAGCTAGTCCCAGTGCAAAATAAGGTTCTTATTGTCTTCATGACAATCAGGCATGCTAGGAATGAATGTGTTTTTGTTAAACAGAGCTGCAGGAGGTATTTTTTAGGTCTGAACAAATAGTTCCAAGGAAGCAGGGACTCTTTTCACATTCTGCATAAGCCCATACTGTAAATCACAATGATTTACCAGTCATTATTTGAGGAATTTGGTTACAATTTGCTTCTTTAGGAAAATCAGGTAAAGGAGAGAGACATGAACTCATGCTCACTGGAGGGAGAGGCTTTTGTGTGAGCTCAGCAACCTCTGAGCTGATTAATACTGCTAATGTGGTGCCAGCCCTGCAGCAGCCCCTGGCTATACTGCTCGTGGGCTTGCTGTGGATATACCAGAGCTGGCAAGGAAGCAAGTGGAGAAGGGAAATTGGGAAATGGAGGTTATGCATATGTGGGGATAGGCATTAGAAGGGCTGAAGGTGATGCAAGGATTACTGTGAGGGTGGATGTCAGGATACTGCCTGCCGATCTATAGAGGACCTCATTAGCTCTGTTCCAGTGGGGCCTCTTGTTTACCTCATCCTTAAGGTGACAGGTGCCCCGGGATAACCTAGTCCTCTATCTTTAAGGTCACCCACCTCGTCTCTGTATCTTAAGGACTGATGGCAATGACCTGGGATATGCCCAAGTCAAGGGTCTTTGACCTTGAGCATATATTAAACCAGTTAACTGAAGGACATGCACAGCCCCTGAGAGGAAAAGGTGAGAGATGATAATCTGTGAAAAAAAAGAGAAAAAAGAAATAAGAAGGAAAAATAAAAAAGAAAAATAAAGACGGGAGTTGATGTGTTTCTGGAGTCCCGCTGACCTTTGTTTCTGTGTCCCTAGCTCCAGTCACTGCTGCTCCCTTGGAGAGAAGTACACAAAACCTCTTTAGATCTCTGCAAAATCATTGTTGTCTGATGTTTTGTAAGTTTCTTGTCATTCCAGTTGTCTGTGGATATTGCCATCCACCATGGGTTATTTGAAGTTCCTCCAATTAATTACTGCCCTGATAAAATAGTAATACTGTATCCTCTTATTGATTCCTAGTTTCTTGTCATCAATTCATTTTGGGTCTCTCTTTGATGGTAAGTAACAGGTCATAGCATCTGCTTTTCCTGGACATCACTTACTCATCTGGGTACAATAACACAGAACTGAGATGGGCTGGTGGTTTCTTGGTTGTCAGTGTCTGGATGTGGGTTGGTGGACAGGACTGGGGATGCTTCAGTTGATCCAGTTACCTCCATTGGCTCCACTGGGAAGGGATACAGCATGCTGGACCAGATTTTAATATGCCAAAGAACAAGAAATCATAACAGTGGATGAGGAGCAGCTCTGGATAGTGTCCTTTCTCTTTTCTTCTTATTTTTAACAGTGAATTTTCTGGAAATGGAGATTGGGGACAGAAGATATTCATAAATTCATGTTGAAATTTTGTGGGCTGGAGGAAAGGTAGGAGAAAATTTCTGGGGAAAAAATTAAATATTTCACTGCAACATTCTCAAGGCAGGTCCAAAATGCCAAGTGATTTCCTTGGATATTTCAAAATATGACCTTTTTGTTTGAAAATTACATGCTCTCTTAATAAAAAAATCTCTGTGTGCAAAGGAAAGGCAGTTAAGGGAGAAGTGAAATGCCCTCAGAAGGAAACAAAACCAGCAACTGAGCTCAAATGGACTGTTACAAGCTGAGCCAAAAGGACATTTGCTGTTCTCCGATTTCATTTTTTGCTGGAATGCCTGGAAAAAAAACTTAAACAAAAACCAGAACAAACAGCTTTGGTCTTTCCAAACTACCTGAGCTTCTGTTACCACTTTCTAGTCCCTGTTTTTTGGGTTCAACCTCTCTTTGGCTGCCCCTCAGGAGATTTACCTCTCTTCCCCCTATTCTGAGGCCATGTGGGTTGGCAGAGAGGAGGCAAGAGCATTGTCCGAAACCACTCACCGCCAGCTCTTGGATGGCAGGCGTCTCCCCAGGGACCTGTCCTCCCGTACTCCTCTGTCCTGCAAGCAGCCATGTGTATTTAAACAAAAGGGGAAAACTGCTCCTCACTCCCACTACTCCCTGTTGCAAATGTCGAAGCAAGTAGAAGCCGTTGGTTGTTTTTTAAGCAGATCTGGGCAGTTTCTCTGAAAGTGTTGACAGTTGCAGTGGCTCAAAACAGGGTGGTATTTCTAAGAGATTTACCGGGGGGGGGGGGGGGGGGGGGGGGGGTGCTTTTGTTTCTTAATATCCTCTCTTGAAAAAGCAAGGAAAATCACTCATAGTTCAATTCACAATGCTTCTAATGTA
>WYDI02031357.1:10610-22392 GCA_009867235.2 Psittacus erithacus
GCTCCAGTGGAAGGTGTCCCTGCCCGTGGCAGGGGTTGGAGCTGGAGGAGCTTTAAGGTCCCTTCCAGCACAAACCAGGCTGGGATTCTATGAATTGTCTTCTGGTGGCCCGCTGTAGCTGGTTAAGCTCCTTGGCATGAAGAGTGGAAACAGGAGTGCCAGAACACATGGGTTCTGAATGCAATAAGTAATACAGATTTTCTTTATCAGTATGGCATTTTAAATATTACCTTACCATTACCTTTTTGTAGCTGTTAATAGATTAAAATACCACGTTGTGGAAGTGGTAAAAACAAAACGGGAGCAGGAGTCGCTTTGGTTCAATGGCACTAAGCAAGTCTGCAGCGCAGCCTGCTGGGAGCCAGTGGCAGGAAGCGTGGCTTGGCCCCTGCCCGGGCAGCCCGCCTGCCTTCACAGCTGAGCTTTCTTCTCTCAAATGTGTCTGCTTTCAGGCCCCTTTGAATTCAACCAAGCCGCGGAATTCTGGCCTCCGGAATACTAATGATAATATCTAGCTCTTTTTACAGTACTTCTCATCCTTAGATCGCAGGTCAGTACCGTGAGTGAGAGCCTGAGTCTGCGGTGCTGTGTAATCCTCTGCTGACACAGTGCTGCAAAGCCACTGCCCGGGGACAACTTTCTACTCTTTATTTTTTAAATTAAAATGTCAAAAAAAGAGGGGGAAAAGGGACAGTTACACTGCTCTATTAGCAGTGTAGATGTTTGTAGGCAATTTGGTTTACTCCATTGCTAGCAAACAAACTGTTTTCCATGATTTCTGTGATTAATTGCTTAGGGCTGGAAGCAGTGTTAACTGGGGGATTAAGAGCCAGATGTTTGTTGTTCTGAGTAAATGTTTCAAAACCTGAAATTAATTGATGAAATTAATGAAAGAAATGAATTGTAGGTGTTGCATCCTCAGGCTTGGGTGGGACTCTCATTCCACCGCCTTGCAGGAGCTATTACAATAAAACATTCTTTAACAGATGGCTGTTTACTTAAGCCTGAATACCCTCAACGATGAGTATTCAACAGGCTTTGGGCTGCTTGTTCCACTCTTTAAATTAGAAAGTTTCTCAGTCCTTCATTTTCCTTTTTATGGCTTCATTTCAGTAGTTTTTTGTTCAGTCCTTGGCTAGGGAGAATAATCAGTCGTTGGTCTCTTTTATAACCTCCTTTATATAGTTGCATGTAGTTAAGTCTTTGCTTTGCAGGACTGAACCCTGACCTAGTCCTGTTAACCTTTCCTAATTCAGTGTCTCATTTCCTTCTATACCCTATGCTTTCAGTCATCGCTTTCTGATCGTTTTTGGGTGTTTGCCTAAGTTTGTGTTACCAAGGAGGGATTCAGTGCTCTTCATGACTGTGCTGGCAGGGCACAAGACTTTAATCCTGTTATAAAAGTTCAAAGTACAGCCAGTAGATTTCCCCCACTCCTCTTTATTTCCATCTCACAGTTTTCATTGGCCTTTTTCTGTAAATACTCAGTCTTTATGTGCTGGTGTTGGGTGTGTGTGATGGACATGGCTGTTTAGTTTATGTTGGACCACAGAAGTGATTTCCTTGGTGGTAAAGTAGGGCCTGAGCTTTTCTGTATTTTTAAGGCCGATGCTTGGTTAGTACAACAAGGAAATGTGTTAAAGCTGGCCAGGCAAAAGTACTGGCCTTATTTGTCATGTTACAAGCTTGCAGTATTCCAAGGATTTGGCCCTGCCTATTCCTGCAGCAGTTGCAAAAATAATATTAACAAAGCATTTCATATTTGCACATCAAAGGATTTCCCCATCAGTTGCAAATGAACTCCAATGGAGACTTAACCAGGGCTGACTAGACTGAAGTAGCTACTTTTAATTGTATTAAATACTATTCTACTCTTGCTACAAAGCCATCCTGCCATGTGCCTGTCTCCACAGCATTCCTTGGTGTTAGATTTACTGTTAAATCTCAAGCTTGCTTTTGTGAAGTTTCCCTGTTCCAAGTTGGCAGATACACAGTCAGCACACAGAGCCTGAAGATCTGGCTCAATCTGCCTGACTACTTACCCCTTCATGTATGTAAATCACGCTTGGTGTAAGTGCTACTTGGTGTGTATGTGTGTTTGTATATACATAGATTTGTATCTATACCCATGATCCATATCATGCTGTTTCTTGCTGAATTGCTTTCTAAGTAGACATTCTGTTTGTCTAAGAAACAGTTTAGATACTATGAATTTATGGATGAGCAAATTATAGTATTCAGAGTGTGAATTGCTGGGCTTTGCTTGCTTATTCCAGAAAGAGCCCACACATCCTCTGCAAAGAGAAATGGGATTTGTTATTGAGCAAAGGTGTGTTTGTGGTGGAAATTAATCCATTTTTAACCTTCTAATAGCCACACTTGCTTGCAGTGTCTAACTTCTAGTTTGGACGATGCAGTATACATGTGGGAAATGCCACTGATCATATTTGTATGGATTCTGTGTGTTTCTGTAAAGCTTGTCGAGTAGCAGGCAGCTAATGCTGAGCAGTGGCTCAGAAGTGCCACAAGTGTTCTTGTGCTTCTCTGTTGGCAACTGAGCTAAAGGATCTGAGCTTTTTTATGGTGCTTTAGGAGATTATGGCAGGATATTACCAAATGGCTGCTGACTACACCCTTAGTGTTCATGGCATTTGTGGCACTGGCAGGTCTGGTTCACCCTTCAGAGATGCAGTCAGCATTTGTTCTCTAATCTTCCCTCATCAACTTGGAGGAGGAGCCTGGGCTGAATGCTCTTTATGGGGAGCATTTTGAGGTAATAGATGGCAAGGTTAAGGCACAAATGGGTTCCAAGTGCTTTCTTACCTGAGTCTGCTTTGCCTGGCCCAGGGAAGTGAACACAGCTTGAGCTGTGTGAGTGCTCATCACTTCCCTTGAATGCATTGCATCACTTCACTGAGAGCTTGTAGCAGAATTCCTTTCTTTTCTCCTGCAGCAGAGAGAAGGAATGAGGACTCTTCCTGCATCTAAGTGGGTGTGTTCCTTTTGTTCCAGTAACTGGAGGGCTTTCTGAGCTTCTCCCGGAAAGAACAGAAGGGTTATTATCATCATTAGTGTTACTTAGTGAACTACTCATTTAGTGGGCAAGTGTCATAGACATGATGTATGTATGAATACCAGATGGCTGAATTCTGCTTGGACTCCACTAAACTGAGTGAAGTTTTATGTTAGTCTAATAGGCCAAATGCTTTCCTGTGTCACCTTCCTGGCTTTGTGGAGTGGCACCGTGGAGTTACAGCATGAATGAATAATTAGGGAACAGCTTTCCTAGAGGAAGGTGATAATCATCCATCTCTGCGATGAAGATGGGCAGGATCCTTTTGTTCAGGAGATCACTGATGTGAAGTTAGTGTTATCCTCTGCAGAGAACAGAGAACGTCTGTGCATAAGTCACACATTGGTCTTTTTTCCCTTCAGGCTGAAACAAATGCCAAGAGGAGTTAGACTCAACATTTGTAAATCTGAAAGGCAATGCAATAAAATTAACATTTGCCTGTGTCTGAGTGTATTAATTCTTGCTTACAAGAAAATACACAAAGGAACTTGTTAAAGGCATAAATTATAATTCAACTGTATATATATGATGAATCATGATCCAGTTTTGTCTGAGAGGGAGAAAGAGATTTGGCTCAGCTGTCTGGGTATCATTTTCCTCCAGAATTGCTAAGAGTGAGTCAAATACATTTCTCCCCACTCTTTCACATCCGTACAAGTAAATATGTTCGTCTGGGGCTGGGTGATGCACTCAAAGTCATTTCTCAAGTTTTAAGCACAGAAGGGGAGCTCTGGAAGCTTTCTCAGTGTATTTTTGTTGTGCTGTTTACTGTGCGGCTTCATGGCTGCATTTTGGTGTTCTTTATAGCTGCAGTTGTAAATAGTTTTTCCCCATTTGCAGAATTTCATCCCTATTTTATGCTAACCTGGTTTGGGGGTTGATTGCTTTGTTTCCTGGATTTGAGTGGATATGCATGGAATGTTTAGACTCTCAGGGAAGTGTACTATTTTGGCCTATTTGTGAATATAGCTTTGGGAGTGAGGTAACCTTGCAAGCAAGTAGAGGGAACTTCCCCTGCGCTCTGGCCTTTGGTTGCTCCCTCTTCTCTGTCCAGTAAGTCCCCCAAAGCCATTGCTATAACTGGTACTGTAATGGTTCCTGGAAGCTCAGCATTAGGATTTGACTGTCCTCAGATGAATGTGTTGTCACCCATGGTTTTTTACTATCTCCCAGCAGGTCTGGGCTGTCAGGAGCTAAGCCATACTTGCATTATTATACAATTAACCTGCTGCAGGCAGGGGAAGGCAGCGATGAACTTCTTTTGCATAGAACTGGTTTCAGGAAGGTAACAACTTAATGCAATTAGTCTTAAGAGTGATTCTTACAAATTATTTGCTGTCATGTGTCCCTGTGTTCCAACACCAAGTTGAACCTTTCTTCTGTGATTAGGCATACTGGTTCTGGATGGAATAGAAATAGTGAAGGACCATTTGACCCAAGTACATGTGGAATTGCAGACCTGTGAATTAAGACCATCACACTTAAAAGCCCAATAGTTAGCTAGCTATTCCATGATGTAAGGCGCAAGAGGAGTGATTTAATTAAGAACATTTGCCCCTCAGAGGGCTTCTACTGAAGTGAATCATACCTGGGTTTAATACTTTGTCATTCCTATTGTGTGAAGGTGAGATAGAATTTCTCCTCAGTGGTACTGAGAGAGATTAGCAGAAGCATACTTCTACTTAGATGCAGATGGCATGTTGGTTCTGAAATCCAGCTTAGCAAGGATGTGTAGCCTTCTCTGAATGGGCATGGTATAAAGAAACCTTATCAAAGGAATCTGAAAGAATCTGTTCTAGGGAGGCCTTTTAATGACCTTGAAGGGATTGCTCTCTGTAGGGAATACATGTAGTTACTGCACCTTGATGTGTTAAATGGTACATTTGAACTGTTGTCAGTCTATTTGTGATCCTTTTCTGTGCAAGCTGTCAGAAACAGATCCGTTGGTGACTGTCAGAACCTTTCTATTATCGCCATTAGTGAGACCATGACGCTTTTAAAGCTCTGCTGCAACATCATTCAGCATCACACTAGCGGGAGGGACAAAAGAGCCACTGTTGGTGCGTGTTTTTACCTCCATAGTGTGAGTGCTGAAGCATCATTCCCTCAGCACCTCTTGGCTCTAGCAGGAGCTGATGCCTTGTAGCATCGTAGCACACAGCCTGTGGTTTTTGTAATCTAACATTTAGAGCTCGATTAGGACATGCTGTCCCGAGGCCAGGTGTGTTAAAACTGTTTTTTATTGGAGAGCCAAGTTAGGGAATTGTATAGCTACACCAATGGAAAAACATTTCTCATGGAAAACTTTAAAGGCTTCAGGAGTTTGGGAATGGAAGGAAGGGAGGCTTCTTTGAAGTAGATGAAATTGAGTTGAAATTCTGTTGAAATAAACATGGTTGCATTGAAATAAAGCTAGGATACAAACCAGGCTTTGCCTGAGATCTTTCAAGTACTTATTTCTGTGGATATTCATTCTGCAGTAAGGATCACATTGATAATTTAATACCCTTTTGTTCGTATTAGAAAATCCTGAGCTAGAAAAGTGTGCTGAAGGAAGAACGGGGTAAACAAGGTGCATGGGTAGGATGAGGAATGGGAAAGGTCTTTCTGGGAAAGACGGGATAATGAAATTAATGACTGTGAAGCAAGTGGATAATAAGGACCAGAGGAAAAGCAGTGTCTAAAGCAGGAACATGTTTCAGAAGGACTAGGTAGCTATAGTGAAGGAATTGACAGGAGCAGGGAATATTGGAGCTCTAGGGAGAGCTGAGGCGTTTGTCACAACCATCCAAGAAGGAAATTTTGAGTATGCAGAATTGGCATGTTTGTTTTCCCAGCCTGTGAACCTCCTCTCCATTGGGTGCGTTTTCTTTATTGCTTAGATGTTAAATTCAGCGGGATCTGGATGTAATCTTTTACGCAGACTCTGTACCGCAGTGGATTGTCTGGATAATGCTGACTTTCTTTCCAGTTTGTCTTCTTTTGCCCTCGTCTTTTTCCTGTCTTACTTTCTTCTCTTTTGACTTGTGTCACAAAGCCGTCACACCTCTTAGCAGACTCTCAGCACCTGAGTATGGAGCTGTAGTAAAGTGTCTTACACTCCAGTGTTAAGAATCATTTAATGCTGTTTCTTTACCGTAGGCCTGATTAAGTGTAGAGTAAAATTAACTGGAAGTCTTTTCAGCAGCTTCAAATGAGCAGGATGGGGATTCATAATGAGCAGCATTACCCAGTCTGGATTTTCACATACTTCTATGTGAACATACTTAGAAGGATGCAGATTGTTTGGATGGAATGGTAATAACAACCTCTGTTCGCTGGTTCTGCTGAGAGCTGCTGCAGTTGGCAATTTGTGGGGGAGAGAAAGAGTTCTTTTTTTTTTATGCTTAGGATATATTAGCATTTGCTACTCCCGTATTTGATTTTTAGTGCATGTAATTTGGCACAATTAAAATACTGGCTTTAAATACGTCTGTTTTCCAAAAGTCATTTATACATGTACAAAAGGAAGTGGATGACAACAATATTAATATATTCTCATGGGGAAAAATAATTGTGTGCATCTCCTGCCTTGGCAATCCAACCTCCTCTGTACCATTCACCTCTTTTAGAAGGGAGTTAGGAACTGTTGTGGTTGTATTCCTTTGAGATAAAAGCTTGTAATATTACAAATTATCGCTTGTTTTCAGTATTGACTAGAAAAATAAATGCAATTATGTTTATGAATGTTGAAAATTAAGCAAAATAAAGCAATTGTATGTGTTTGAGGAGCTTTTAAAATGAAAAGCTGCGTTCACTGCGTTCTCATCGTCTCTTTCTCACTGTCATATTTCATGATGTGAACTCTCAAAAGAATGAACAGCTGCAGTAAAAATGGTACCAGCCAAGTCCCGGGGAGCTCACAGGGAATTGAGACATCTCAGGCTGTAACACAGCCCTTTGGGCCCTCTGTTACCTTGAGAAATGCTTGGCTTTTGATAGGATAGTGGCTATGAATAGAGAGAGGTGTCAAGCCCTTATCTGCAGCACTTAGACTTGGTTCTTCAGGTTCGCATTGTACAAACAGAGCAAAGCTGGTTCACCAGCTCTAGAGAGAGGGTTTCTGTTTCCAGTCATGGCAGCAGTTTCATCTGCTCTTGTGCTTTGAGTTTACTGACAGTGCAAGCATGAGGGTGATAGCAAGGAAATGTGTTGGTCAGAAGGGTATTTTAAGGAAAGCAGAACATGAAATCCACAACACAGTTGTGGTGTCCAAGAGCTGTTTGCTTAATTTTAAGATGCATTAGAACAAACATTTGATGTACTGAAAGTTTATGAAGTGCTTCCATTTTTTAATTCACTTCTATACCATGCATCTTTCACACCCAAGTGAGTAACTCTTCGAGCAGTGTGATGAGCATCTTCACTGGATAACTGTTAGTGACACCTCCTCGTGAGTCAGTCTGCACCATAAATTCAGGCTTAGCTCCTCACCATTCAAATACCACATGAAAACATAAACACTTTAAAAGTTCCTTTTCACTCATCCCCATTTTGTTTTCTATGTGTATGAGCCTTTTTTGCATTTCTTTTCTCCTGCAATACCATGTTCACTTATAATCTGCTCTGGTTATGGTAGTGAAGCTCAAGCTGTGAAGAATGTTGGCAATAAAACCCAAATTACATCTCTCTCACCTCCAGCCTAACTGGGATATAATCAAGGTACTTAAAACCAAAGCAAACAAACAACCACCACCCCCCACCTATACACTAAATTCTTGCTAAATGTAATGCACAGAAGATGCACCCTGGATATCACTGTGCATTCTCATGGCCACTTTTACTACTCCATCTGTCTCTGGCAGACAAATGCTTTCTCCCCTTTCAGTTTTACAGGTTTAAGTTGTTTAGCAGCATAGTTATGAGAATATTCAAAGGAGGAATCATAACCAGAATGAAGTGGTTTAGCTTAGTTCTCATTAGCTGTTCATCTAGAACAGATTGCCTAGGATGGTCTTCTGGAGTGTGGTTAATTGCTGCAGCATGGGAATTTAATGGGGACACAGTTTGATAAGCTTGTTCAAGTGCATGTGTGCCAACTGACCTCACAGCTTGGCGTGCAGTGATTCAGCTCTGGAAACTAGACTTTAAATGTAGGAGCTCGTTTGTATGGTCCCCTTTGAACTCCATTCACTGTTATGTATTTGTTTGATTTTCACACAGCATCTGGCATCACTGTGATATCTGAACTGAAACTTCACCCTCCGTGCTGTTCACCAGCCATAAATGTTTTCTTCAGTCCAGCTTTTAAGTCCAAACAGTCCTGTTCCCTACATTTTTACTTCTTTACCTTTATTCTGTCAGCTGCTCTTCTCATATAACATTCATGTTCCTTGTCTTTCTTTGCCTAGGAGCTAAGTTTTCCTCTTTTACTTAAAAGTGGTTTTGCATAGTAATAAACCAAGAAGCTTTCAAAACTCACTGCTGTGTCTCTTCCTACGAGGTTTCTAAGTATCTTTTCTCAAGACCTTATGTCCATTTCCTTTTTTCCTTTGTTCACTTCTTCTTTGGCCTCATCTCTCGGGATTCTGTCACTCACAGCCTCAAGTGCAGTAGGAGACAGATCTGTAAAACTGTTCCCTTGAGAGTGCCAGAAAAAGAGGCCAAGCACACTCTGTGTAACTCAGCTGAGCTTATACAGAAAGGATTCCTCAGCCTTGCAGCTTTTAAGTGAGGAACAGGATTTCAGAAGATAATGTGATTGTTTTCATAGCACGATCTTGATTTCTACAAGGGTGAGAAGATGATCGGATCTAATTGAATTTTGCTCTCTGAGAAGAAGGGAGATCATTTGCCCAGCTGCTGCTCTGACAAACATGGGAGTGTGCAGCCTGCAAGATAAGCTTTGAACTTTATGGAGTCTCTTGGCAGTGGATGCTAATATGTGCTGCTGGAAGAGGGCTGGAACTTCTGCCTCTGGTTGTATTAATTAGTGTGCTGCTCCAAATGAGCTGTAACTCACTGTAAAACAAGTAAGAGCTGTTACGTACAGGGCTTTCTCCATTCCTAATGCCTTAATATTTAATATTAATATTGGCCTGATTTGTGAAATCACAGGACTGGTGTCTCCCTTGATTTCTTTTAAAACTTGAATCACAGTCTCTTCTATTCAACATGTTCATTTGTTGGAAGAGAAAATATGTGCTCCAGTCCTGTGGTTGAAGAGAAACTTTTTTCTGCCCCAATATTTCAACTTTTAACATAACTTAAGGAAGTATCTCAGAGCTTTAGTGGCCGTATGAAATTCCCTCAGAAATGAAATCTGCAATAATTTAGGGGTTTGGGTCTCTGTAATGTTCCCCTGAGGCAGATTTATTATGCTCTTAAACCTGTAGTTCCCAGGTGGAGGAAGTCTGCTAGTATGTTAAGACACAATTTTCATGTCTATTAGAGCAGCAGGCCGTGCCTCAGACCCTCCAAACCTTCCATTAACTGGAGCCTGCCATCTCTGCTTCCACCCCTGCTGTTCACCCCAGTGTGAGACCTGGCTTCCTCTGAAACCTAGAGAGGTGCGTAGTGTTGGTAGATGTCTGTTACCCATGTACAGTAACTTAAAAGTCCTAAATGTTTTGGGAAAAACAGAGCTTTGTTGTGATTACCATCTTAGCTCATCTTGCTGATGAGCTCATGGACCTGATAAACAGTATGCTCTGTCTCTATGCATCTTCTTGTAATGCAGTAGTGGTCCAGGCTGCTTGATAGAGACCTGACTCTCTACAGTACAGTGCATTGAAACTGCTCACCAGGGTTGGGAGGGTATGAACATGTGAAGTTGGTAACTTCAGTATATCTCTCTCTGCATTCCAGACTGTCTTCTGTCTACAGATCCATATTTGCATATTTGCAATCAGTTAGGACAAAAAGATTAACTTTTTCTCCATTATATCATCTTAAGATATTATAGTGTCTTCACAGATGTGGTTTAAATCAAATAACTGCTTTCCCATCACCTGTAGTGAGATCCTGGCAAGCATTGGTGCAGACTACAGCCTTGCATCTACTCTGGCTGGCTGCTAAATGTGGTATACCTCATGCCTGCAGGTTCCAGGTTATATTTAGCCTCCCTTAGACATCTTTCTAAGCAGAGATTGAAACATTTAGCCAAAATCTTGGTATTGGCTCAAAGACAAGTGGGAACTGCTCAGAAATCCTCTTTTGGATCCAGACACTGCTCTAGGTAATACACTGAGAGTTATTTTAACTTTCTTATTCTGTCAGCTCTCTATTTAGATTTCTTTTTCCCTTTGTCTGAGACATGAGAAATAGATGAATCACCAACATCCTCCCTCTGAAATAAAGAGTTCGTATCTCCTGTATTAAAAATGAAACACTGCATCATGTCTTTCCTAAGGTCTTCTTTCCATCTCTCTCTTCTGTGGGAAAAGAGAAGCCACCATTTCCATCTGAAACGCATCTTTGCATTGATTGATACCTCAGTGATTCTCTCCTGCTACTTTTAATTCAAGGGCTGTGACCAGCACTAGGGCTTTTTAGTTACCCTGCATCCCTGTGCTTACCCTTTTCTTCTTTGGCTCTTGAGACAGCAGACTTAACCCTCCCACCTGCTTTGCCTGAACACTTTTCATTGTTCCAAAAGCAAAGGCAGTAAGTATTATCTCACTTGATGGTAAATATATTTAAAGCTTTCTCAAATGAAGTTCGGATCTGAAAACTTGAGCAGCCTGTATCATAAATGTACAATGGAATAGCCTATAGAGAATTCAGTGGGCTATGGCAAATGTTCTACACTGTGCTGTGTTTTTGATGCATGTACATCCCATACATTTGCTTGAACATAGAGGAAGTAATAAAAACCTGTCAGCCTCAGAGCCAATGCCGTATTTTATTTGATAGGTGTTTTTAGGGCAGTGACTAAGTCTTTCCATTCAGTTTACACACACTCCTGGAAATTCATTGACTGTGTACATGTCTCCTTGGTTAAGAGTTGCAGCTCTTGCCTTTTGCGCCTCTGCTGGCATGCTTGGACCACTGCTGAGCCTTCTTGTGCACTCATGTTAGAGGTGTAATTCTGCAGTAGGATGATTACAGGGCTGTAGAATGTGTACCCAGTTTGCAACTAAATGTGTTTTGTGCCATTACCTCATCCTGCAACCTGAACTCCAAACCAGTCTGCGCTTTTTCCTTGCTATTTGCATCACCACAAATAATTATGCTTTTACAAACCAAATATGTTTCAAAAACATATGTATAATCCCTGTTGCCTTAATTTATTTTCTTACTTGGAAGTTTGCCACAAAACCCATGTTATCTGGGACAGTATAATTGTTTTCTGTTGTGTTTGTTACTGTCAGCTTCTGTTGGTAAGGCAGTACAGCAGTGCTGCCATGGCTGCACCTGGTATCAAAGTGAAATCAGCACATCCATGTACACAAATACAAGCTATGCTGTCACTTCAGACCAACAGAGCTGTGGCTGACCTAGGCGGATCAGTGTTCAGATGCATAGGTGAAAACTATGAAACTGAAGGTGTCTGCATCTTCAGTAGTGAGTTCAGTATGTAAAAGAATTCAGCTATTTTTGATTGCCTAAAAGTAAATGCAGGGTTTGGTGCAGAAGTGAAGGAAAAGTGAAGGAGGCACTGGCACAGGGTGCCCAGAGAAGCTGTGGCTGCCCCATCCGTGGCAGTGTTCAAGGCCAGGTTGGACACAG
>WYDI02031358.1:0-42173 GCA_009867235.2 Psittacus erithacus
TTTCGATTCTCTTCCCCATCCCTCCGGGAGCCGAGGGAGGAGGTGGGGGGGTAGTGAGTGGGCTGTGTGGCAGGCCTAAACCACGACACTTTCTAGTAGCAAAAATGGTTCACAACTGATAAAGTAGTACTCCGATTTCATTTCAATATTACTTTAAATATTACTAAAGCAACATTTTGAATATGAATCATAATGCAAAACTTGTGGTAGGATTTTCAGAGCTACCCAGCACCTACATTCATCATACAATGTGTGCTTGTAGCCCATAAACCCAATCGTATCTCAGGCTGCATCCAAAGAACTGTTGCCAGCAGGCCGAGTGAGGCGATTCTGCCCCTCTACTCTGCTCTAATGAGACCCCACCTGCAGCGCTGCATCCAGCTCTGGAGTCCTCAGTGCAGGAAAAATATGGAGCTGTTGGACAGAGTCCACAGAAGGGCCACAAAAATGATCAGGGAGATGAAGCATCTCTCCCATGAGGAAAGGCTGAGAGACTCGGGGTTGTTCAGCCTGGAGAAGACTCTGGGGAGACCTGTCAGTTCTTAAAAGGAGCTTATATGAAAGATGGGGAATGACTTTTAGCAGGGTCTGTTGTGATAGGACAAGGGTTAATGGTTTTAAACTAAAAGAGGGGAGATTCAGGCTGGAGGTGAGGAAAGAATTCTTTACAATGAGGGTGGTAAAATAATGGAACAGGTTGCCCAGAATGGTGGTGGATGCACCACCCCTGAAGATATTCAAGGCCAGGCTGGATGTGGTTCTGGGCAACCTGATCTAGTTGAAGATGTTCCTGCTTATTGCAAGGTGGTTGGACAAGATGACCTTTGAAGGTCCCTTCCAATCAAAACTATTATACAGTTATACGATTCTATGGTCATATTTAGTTCTCAATAACATAATGTTAAAATGAATACAATTAGAGACTTAAAAAAAAAAAAGTGATTGTCATTTGCTAACATCACTTATTTACAAAACTGATGCCAACAACTCCATAAAATTGAATTTTCTCTTTTGTTCAACCCACCTTAATCTAGACAGAAGTACTGCATTCCTGTTTATAGATCAATCTTATCCACATTCAGCAACTGAGATGTTCAGAAGATTTAGGTCTTTCAGTTCAAAATTTATGAACCAGAAAACTTCACAAATCATATAATTATGTATTATGTGTATATTTATGATAAATGTATTAACTTAGAAATCCCAACACTCAAAGGACAATGCAGATGATCTATAAAAAACCTAAAAAAGAAGCATCCCCATGCTTGTGAGTTTATCTCCTGTAATGTTTGAAGAACGTTTCCTGAGTTCATTTGAAGCCTGTTCATTCAGTAGTCTGTCACATTTCTGAACTGAAATCCCATTTCTTGTTCTGTACTGCAAATGGAAACAAAATCCACTGCTAGATCAGAGAAAAAAGAATGGACTGTGACACTGTCTCTTTTGATTCACTGCATAGACACGCTGTGCATTACACTGAATCATCTCTTTAATTTCCCCAAAGGTTGTATCTCAGAGCTGGCAGGAGATCTGTTCCTTGCAGGAATCCAGCTCCACTTTTTCACATCCAGTTTTCACGTTTCCCGTTATACTCGAGGGTGGTCATTTGCCAGAATTCAAAGCTGATTTTTTTTCTGCTCTTTTCTGTACAGACCAGTTGTTCTACAAGTGATCCTTCACACCAAACAATAACCAGGCAAGTAACAGTGAAAAAGAATGAGTTTTACATATTTTCATAGAATAATTCAGGTTGGAAGGAAGCTCTGGAGATCACCTAATCCAAACTCTTGCTCAAGGCAGGGCTGATTTCAACCTGATCAGGTTGAGGGAAGTTGAGATCTTCCCTCAAAAGCAGAGCACATCCCAGATTACTGCTGAAGTTTCGGACCTCCAAAACTGCTGGAAACAGAGGCAAGAAGCAGTACAAAGATAGCTACCACTACACTGAAGATGCACTTGGGAAACTGCTTAGGGTTTTATAAAGATAACAGTACTAATATCCCTGCCTCCCTTCTGCAATTTGGGTAACCCATTTCAGGAAGACTGACAGCTGCAAGCACACCAAAAGTTTACTTTGTGCTCTGCTGATTTCATTACTTCAAATACTTTTCAACTGATCAGATTTGGAGATATGAAGACAATCCCTCTGCTTAGCTAAATTTGAAGTGGAAGTTATCTCCTTTATTTTTTGCCAAAAATGTATCATTTTGCTCAGTTTTAAAGTTGTTTCTTTGGGGTTTTTTTTTCTATAATCATTCTGAGGTGAGGAAAAAATGCACTCAGGTTTTGAAAATTTCAGATGCACTACATTCATCTTGGCAGTAATCATGTTGCTACATAAAGAAAAACACAGTTCAAGGTGATAACAAAAGTGTCAACTGGTTTTGGACTGAAAAGCCTGCAGAGATTTCGTGTTAAATAATGATTTACTAATAAAGAAACAGCCATATATTTGCACAGTCAAGGATGTATCTCCAGTGGTCTGGCACTGGTTTTTAACTGGAGTGCTGAAATGGAGAGTAACTAGACATTTTGTTAGGGTTCTCTATTTTTCTTTAAAAGGAAACTGGACTTTGGCATTAATTTAACACATTGTCAGGAAGCTTTTCAAAGGCTAAGAAAACTCTTCCTTATAACCAGGTCACTCAGAGTGAAAGAAATTATGTCACGGATAAGGAACATAAAGGTCTTTTCCACAGGGCAGCTGGATTCTTCACTTACTGCATATATGATACATTCCTATTGCTTTTCCAACATACTGTTTCACCTTGTGCTCTCTCTGATCTGTTGCAGGCTTGAAAATGTCTGGCATAACCCCATGTCCATACTGTAACTAGTATGGCTGGCTATAACAGCAAGAACAGTGCTGCCTTGTTATGCAAATGTACCTGCGGGAAGACAACGCTAGCCATATGGCTTTTTACAGAAAGAAAAAGTTAGGGTTTGGAAAGAAAGTACGTGAACTTTGTTGGTATCATGCCTTCAGTCTGCAAGAGAAACAGCCTCACCAACAGAAGGTTTCTGGGGGTTTTATATCCTTTTTCTCATTGCCATTTGTTTCTCATTGCCATTTGTTTATCCTAACAGTTGGCTTATCTTCACACGCATCTCTGTATGTCTCTCAGGTAAGATCTGTTTACCAGCACTTCCATTCCTTACAAAATGTTATATGAATACCATGAGATAGAACAGAAGCATCAAATGAAAATTTATTTATAGAAAATTTAGAGCCTTTTGCTTGCAAAATAGGTGGTCATAGTACTTAGGCTATTTTTTTCTATTACCTTTTTATTGCTGACACTTTTAGGCATATAGAATCTAGTTTTAAAGCCTTTTCATCTCCTTAACATAAGAAGCAATCTTCTCGCTGAAATCAGTGATTCAATAATTACTATTTACAGGGATGACAGAAATAGGTAAATAGGTAAATGAGTAGGTAAATGCATAGCAAGATTTTATCTAGTCACAACACAGATGATTGTTCTTTGAGTCATTTTGGAAGTAAAGAAACCCCAAATGATTTGGCCAGATAGGCAAGGTAGAAAACAGTTATGCTGTGGCTGTACTCCCTTATCAGGGATTTGATTTCATTACAAAAAATCATGTTCCCCTCACAAAATTTTTATGGCAGACGTAACTACTTGTTAAATAAAAGCAAACATTTTACTTTGAAACAAAGAAGACAGAAAACATTGCTTTTGCAATGGTACTAAGAAGCTGATCCTATCTCTCTAAAAGACGAATGGACTGTAGAGACACTCAGTGTTTTAATTCTTTCAAGAGAGACAGTAACCAAAAGAGTACCGTTTTCTTGATGCCATCAGCAGTGCCAGTTTGGAATGTTAGCTTTCACTATTCTCAGATGACCTCCAGGGCAGAGAGAGACTAGAAAGTGGGATTGCTTGTATGTTACTGGGAGAATCTATTCCTACAGATAGTCTGGGAATAAATTCCCCAAAATATGAGAAAGGGAGGCAATATATGATGACACATGTTTAACAGGCTAAGTTTGGAATGCTGACACTTTGCATTCTTACTGTTGGACAATGAAAGCTCATTCGTTTGTTAAGAATTCTTTAATACTTTTTCTGAGACATTTTCAAATAATAAGCACTATGGTCATCTTGAAGAAAATATATAACAAGGTAAAAGTAAGGCCCATATTCAACATCTTTCATTCTGAAGTTCTTCCGGCCAGGGCTGCAATAAAGTGAAAGAATCTGACCTAATAAAGAAGACACCAGCTATAAGAAAAAAATGGGAATGAAAAAGTTTGTCAGCCTCTCCTCTCTTGGGCAAGAAAGGCATTACAGTGAGCTTTCCTACTGGAAAGAGATTTTTGCCACATGCCTTCATTATTAATAGGTGGTTCTTTCAAGAGCTGATGTCCATGCCTGTGGAAAGAAATCTATGTTTAAGGAGGCTGAGTAAGTGACTACTGTTTACTGGAATGAGAGCCATGAAACACTGTCATGGCAAGTGCCAAAAAGAGAAGTGATATTGAAAAGAGAGGAATTCTTGTATAGCTGTAATTTCAGACTTTCAGTCTCACTCATCAGGTTTTTCTTAGCGGAATGAAACTATTCACAATTGGTAAGTTTGTAACTGAAGAAAAAGGAATGGCCATTCACCTGGAGGTTTGCATACGATTTTCAGGCTCTGACTACTTCCTTGCAGATGCTGCCCTTACCTGCATGCTGCCCATTTGAGGTGAATTTCTTTAATATTTCAACTTGTAAATTATTTTTTACAATTTTTGACTGGAATATTGGATTTTCAGTTAAAAAAAAAAGGCATGTGACGATTAAGAGTAGTGAGTTGTGAATTTACAGATTCAAAGTAGTGTAAAACACAATAACCCACTGCATAATCCAGGTCATAAAATTCTATATAGTAATTCTTAGCAGAAATTGATTTTTTCTAGATGAGATAAATCCATTAGAAAGTCTTTATTTCAGTACTCTAAGCATACATACAGAGGATGTACACACACCTAATTTTTCCAATAGTTAATTGTGAAATATATTCATCTTATTCCTACTTTGAATTTGTTCAAACTTTGCTTTCAGCTACAACATCTTTTACACCTTTGCTAAACTAAACACTATCACCAGAAATCTTATCTTCCATTTCAATAACTAAAAACTTCCTTCAAGTTCTTCATGACCTACTCTTGTATAAACCAAACAGTCTCGAAACACAAAGCATACTCTTTGTTATTCTTAAGGTTTTGTGGGTCTTCTAAAATTCTCATGAATTTTCATATAGAATCTGTATGATGTTGTGTTCTTATCTCCTTATTTCAGGGAAGAAATTCCTTTTTGCATATCCAAGTTCCAACACTAAGTCTTCTGGTCAAAGTTTAAAAACAAAACTTTAAATTCATTGTAGTGTATATCACAACATTACACTTGCCATGCATAAAATAAAAGATAGCATTCCTCTATCAGGAGTAGCGCAGTAGCAGGAGAGTGTTTTGCTGGTACAAATACTCTTTTTGAATGTGCTGATTCAGCTGAAACCATCAACACGGCTCCTTTCTTATAGGATGCAGGGAAAAACTGTTGCCTATCTCTCTTCTAATTCCCTCTTTCCATTTTGTCTACTTTTCTCCTTCAAATTCAACAAAGAAAAATAAAGAGATTGTTATAGCTGACCTCGATCTACCAAAATGGTTTCTGAGGTGTGAAGAGCTTTATGGTAATTGCTTCAATTTGGATGAAAACATTAAGAAGCCTCCTGACTTTCCTGAAACAATTAGATCTACAGTCATTGCTGATTTAGTCCCTGCACAAAATCAAACCTTACAAAGGAAATAATTAGCAAGGACAGATCAAAGTCACAGTATGATCTGGGGTGTGACTCTTTCTAACACATTCACAAGTTCAATATACACATGCACCTAACAAATGCTATCAACGAATTTTCCTCTTTTTTCATTGATTTTTACAGGCATTTTAAAGCAAAACATAATGCAGATGTTTCCCTCCTTACTGCAACCAGAAGCCTCAAATATCCTCACTCAGCCCAATTCTGATTTATGGTTAAAACATAATTTCCTTATTACAGTCATGAACTCATTAAGCAGGAAGAGAGGGGCTGAGAACTTGAAAAATTGAACTTCTGGGGAGCAAAGTGAAAACATTTCTGAAAGGTCACTGCTGAGATAACAAACCAAAGCTGGAAAAAGATTTGCAGAATAGCTTGCTAATTTCCCAGAAAAAAAACACCATTTCAGTCAAGAGGAATATGGGCTCTGCAGGTGGGGGCAAAAGTTTCACCACGGTGAAACACCAATCTGTTACACTTTTAGCCCCCATCACAGACTTTTTGAAAAGCTAAGATCCTGAAGGTAAAAGTGTGAAATAGCGAAGTGAGGATTCCTCTGAGAATGTAGATGGTATAAGCCAACATTTTCTGGTTAAGCAAATCCTTCTTATTAAAGCAGATGAGAATTCAGCTTTTGATTGGAGATGAGCTTCCTAGTACCAAGTTCTTCTGAGTGGAGGAGAAACTCATAGTAGTAACAAAAGAATTAATGGTAAAGAATATTTAAAGCAGCATAAAATTGATTCACCAGCGTCCAAACCAAATGCAAGTACCAGTAGCAGATATCATTTTCACTGTTTTTCAGAGCCTTGACTTACTACTTTGTTTATTTACAGGTTCTATAAACAAACATGCTGAAGATCTGCTGTTCATTAACTCCTCTCCTGTGGTCCAACACTTTCTATCTTATCATTCCCAGTGTCTTGAGCAATAAAAAAATGACTCGTGTGGTAATCTAAAAAGATTGCGTACTGAGGATGGATTTGTAAAGTTAAACCAAAAATGGGGAAAGCACACATTTAAATACCCAAATAATGTTCACAATTATATTCAAACATCAGTGTGTGTGATACACTCTGAGCTTGATTTTATTTCAGTTCTTTCTGGGAACAAGACCATGTAATTCCTGCTCAACAGCATGGGTCCCTCTCTTTTTCCTGATATATTTTCAACAGCCGCCTTTAATGATGTTGACTACAATGCGTTTTTCATTCTTTTTTACAATTCTAAATATTAAACTGTATCAGTAAATACAAATTAATATAGGTAGATCCAGAAATTATACACTTCTGCACAGCGACATTTAAGTTAATTTCAGACTGCTTAATCCAAATAGGCATGTTGTAACATTCTTGGACAGAAAGGCTATTATGAATGTTTCTTAAAATCTGAAACCAAAACACAAGTTCCCTTAAGCCAATCTTGTACAGAACTCACACTGTTCATATGCTACTAGGACTGGAACCTCAGTTATATACAGACAAGTTTATTGGAAAAGAGTAAATTCTGCTTTTCACCAAATCAATACTACAGTTAAAATGAAATATTGAGTAACATAGTAATTGCATGGCTTAATATTTAACATCAACACCACTTAAAATGGTTTGCACAAGGAGTTCTTAAACAACTGCATTATATTGTCATAAAGTAAGCCTAAAATACCAGTATGTTACTCATTAATTTATTCTGACAGGATTTCATTAATGGAATTGCAAGGCATCGTGTTACTAATCTGCTAGGTTTCCCTAAAATAACCTGCTCAATGAGATAGGGATTTATGTGTGTACTCTGTCAGAGCGCTTGTATCTCGGACCCATTCCAGCCTCGAAATAGGTCCTATTGGGAATCAATCGCATTCAAACTGGTGATAGTCAGTAATTCTAGCAGCTCAATTTAACAGCTTCAACTAAATGTAATCATACAAATAAGTTTAAAGTTTAAGTTTCTTTTTTAGGACTCTCAAGTTAGAGGATTCAATAATATTTAAGATTCAATTCCCTCCACAACAAAATGTAAGTTCAATAATGAAGTATTACTGTCTCCTACAATCACGAATTGCTTAGAATATCTAAAGTTTGAAGACAGGGAGTTCAAAATCTCAGATATGTTTTATAATGTTTTGAAATTCTCAACTGTCTTTTTAACTGTGCTCTAACCTTTGTGGTTTAGAAACCTACACTCAGTATCTTAACAAAACCATAAGAAATATGAAGAAAACAATATCTCAGACCTACAGCATTTCCATTGGCTCATTAATTATAATTGAGAAAAAGTACTGAGAAAAGATGATGCAGCAGAGATCCAACGAAATTATGCATCAAGTACAATATACACATGCAAGAAGAGTGAAACACATGACTGGCCCCTACATTCATGTGGCTACCAAAGAGAGAAAAGGAGTATTTTGGTATTTCACTAGCAATTAGGTACTGAAATATCTTTTTTGTTTTGGTAATAAATTCTGCTGCACACTGGCTGCTGTAGTCTGGTACTTGACTTCAGGCATATTACTAAAACGACTGATGTAAGAAAGTGTGTACTTGAATCAAGCATGTTGCAAAGTGTTTTGCTGAACCAGAGTACCCACGTAAAACCAAGTTCTTTGGAAGCACCATAATAATTCTGGGGAAACAGGGATCTTTTCTTATCAGTCACTACACAGCAGATATTTCTCAGCTAGTTTAGGTGATATAGTCTGCACAATGTCTTCAACATTCACATAGGAAAAGTGAATAAAACAAAAGGGAACATACAGACATTCAGAAAGATTTTTAAATTACTGTTGCGGAACTACAAGCATTGCAGGCCGAGTTCTCCACTATTTTGTGTAACGTGCACAGTGCTTCCTATAAAGTGAAAATAAAGGTACTAAGGAAAATGGTCTATATTTCCCTTGACAGATGACTGGACATCTAGAAAGTGAATATTAATTCCTTATACACATAGCTAAACAGTACAAGCTTTGACCAAATCACAATATATAACCATGTTAAGAACATATCAGAAATACTCTATAAGTAGATGTAATTAACTGTAACAAAGTAGAATGTAACATCACATATCCATGTCTAGATCTCCGTGTAGAGATTTGCTTAAGAAAAGACAAGTGTAATTGAAAGTTAAAAACATTGGATCAGACAATCAACTAAGGAAAGCAGCACTGTATTCACAAATTTAAACAACTCATGGCTTCATCTCAGCCGGCTCTCTTTTAAGTGGATTTCATTTTCAGGGTCGCATAAATTGGAAATAAATAGCAAAGCCAATCTGAACAAAAAGGACTAAGGCTGAGTATGGGCTTTTACGTTCACAAATGTGATTCAAAAACCTTTCAGCTAATCAATCACACACTAAATTATCTATTTTTGAACCACCACAAAGAGTAAAATAAAAAATTGCAAAATTCAGAATAACAATGCAAGTTTATCACAAATTTTCAGTCATTACTTTCAAAATTAATCCATAAAGTAGGCCAGTAAGTAAATGCAAGAGATCAGGATGAAAGAGTGTCTGGTTTTGGCTGATGCACTTCCAAAAGTAGATGCTGAATAAATTATTCAAAAAAATTGGTATAGCTGAAATTCTACTTGGAATTGCTAATTTCAAAATAAAACTTCACTTTATTCATTGGCATACAAATGCATTTTGCACTCATTAACTGAATTACATATGAGTCGAACTGAAGAGCAAAAAATAGTATCAAGTATTTAATTATACTTCTGAAGCTCTGCACAGGATTACAGAATGCTGTAAATAAGTGTGAACTCATAGGTATCAATTGGATCTCACTAATTTACATTCACTGATGAGCTGACCCTACCTTTCACATTTACCTCATTTTATTAGGATACATTAATGATAGTGATTATCCAGAAAGAAAAAAAGTTATACTCTTATATATATATATATATAGATGATGGTCACTAACAGTGCATATTACCTTGTTGCTAAATTGCACAGAGATTGATTCCACCAAATACTAGCATTAACATAAAATAGAAGGCTAAAATAATAATATTTAAGAAAACTGCTGTAAATTGAAGTACAAAATACCTACAAATTTGTGCTATTACACGTCTGATTTTGCTCTGCTGAAATAGCATCATCAGCAAAGCACTTAAGGGCACATTTAATTTATGGTGATTCCTCACAGTTCAGAATTAAACACATATACTTGTAAGCTTTTTGTGACTTCGACCTAAAACCAGACAGATTACTGCATTTTGTATTTTCCCTTCTTTATAGCAGTCTACAGTGATAGGCACTGTGTATGAGCTTCTGTCTGTTATTAGTACATAAGTATAAGGGAAACGATCTGATCCCCTTACAAACATTCCCATTCCTGAATCTTTATCTACACCTTTTATTTACTTGCTTAGTTCTGTCATCTTAGTCTTTTGGTTTTCTCTTCTTTTAACTTATGCCATCATTCTTGCCTGCTTAGATTGCGGGTTACTGTACTCGAATGTGAACTAGGAAATGCTGACACTGCAAATCCACCTGGCTGAGGGGGAAATAATTCTGTTAAGAGTGAATATCCCAGATACGGATGAAGGAAACCACCTGGACCTGACAAGAGATAAATAAGATTATGCTGATAGAATCACTTGCTTTGGTCAAGAGAATGCCAAAATCAGAAGGGTTGACATTCCCACTAACATTTCAAGGTTACAAACATAAACAGAAATCATCTACTTTAACTTCTAGTAGTCAGACATTCACTCTCAGGAAGACAGTAAATGTAGCTGAGCAATTTAACAGATGGCATTTCAAATTAATCTAAGAATATAGAAAAAAGAAAGAAGTAGGATTCATACAGGTTAGCACAACAGTGCAGTTCTAAACAAATTCTACATCAGAATTAGATGTTTTTACATTCTTTAGTTACTGGTTGGTAGGTAAAAAGCATCTGCTCGAGATCACTGATAGATTATATATGCTGTCTACAGGGCAGATCTGAAACCACTTTTTTTAAAGTGCTTAAATCAGACTTTTCTCTGATTTTATAGATGGTCTACAGCTCAAAGATGACTGGTTACAGGTGAGGCTATAGCTCAAAGATGACTAGTTACAGGTGGTATGTCCTATTATTGTACGATTCCTGGTACATATTGTGTAGGCCAAATATGTAAAATACTCTGCACTTTACTCCAAGGTTCCCCAGGATATTATTTTTTGCATTCTATTTAAATAAGGAACAGGTAGGTGGCTGAAATAAATCCTGGATAGTTAGGAGAAGGTTAATTTTATATGCATCTTTAAGCTGACAAAAACTGAACTTTCAATTTTTGGCTACATTCATTCTTTCAATACTCATTTTTCTCTGAAGTTGAGGCAGAAAGTTGATAGAGGAAAACTTTCAGAGGGAAGATGAATTTGAAAACTTTCAGTTCCAAAATACAGTTTGGCAAACACATTTCCTATACTGTGCTGTGGGTAATCCCTCGACAGAAGAAGATGTAGTGCAACAAGACAGGTACACAGTTTGGCTATTTAGCAGAGGCATCAGTGAAATATTACACCAGTTATCCAAAATTATACTTCTTCTAATCCCATAAACTACCACAGTGATTTAGATACATGCGAGACGTAATGGAGAAGTCTTTTAAAAGCCAACATTTCACACAACCTTTCCTTAAAAATTAAAAAAAAAAAAAAATAAAAGAATAAAAATAAGTAAACACTGAACTGTTGAAAATTTTAATTTTGGCAGAAAACACACTTTCTGTAGAAAATTCTGAATTAAAAATGTTACCCTGTAATAATATGAATTTATGAGTGTTGATTGTTTGGGGCTTTTTTTCCTGCTGACTGTGGTGGCAGTTTTTGGTCAAGCAGCACACTTGAAGAGCCAGAGCATTGCCCACCTACATCTAGCTACAGTTATCTTGACAGTAAATATTCAGCAAAGTCTGCCCCAGGGAAATCAGAAACATATGCAGAACAAATCTGGGGAAAGACTTCAGGAACGGCAATGTGGGGATGTTTCTAATGACATAGTGCAGGGTTACTGAAAATCAGTAGTTCAGGAGTTTTAGTCTACTGATGAAACCAGTAACTTTTGTACAGATGTGTCACTTCAGCTGTCTATCACATCTTCTCCAGTAGATTTGGTGGCCGACAGACGATAAAACTACATAATGAATGAAAATCTCCTTTTAGATTAAAGAAACTATTTAAGGGTTAAAGAGTTATTACATCAAAACAGTTTATTTACTCTGGGATTAGAATGACATTAAGACACTATAATATATCATTATTAAGGTATGGGTAAGAAACCATAAGAAGAGCTAAATTTGTTCTTTATCTGCTGCAATGGTCAAAATGGAAGAAATCAAAGGCAGGAAATGAGCTATTTTCTACATGGATTTCCACATGTATCTAGAAAGAGAAATGAGGAAGTTCTATGACATGAAACCCCATTTGGAAATATTTATACTTCAGTATTTCCATTCCTCCTCTCTCCGCTCTTGGCCTCACCCAGCTGCCACTCTTCTAGGTCTTAGTGTCTGAGGAAGATTTTCAAGAAGCTTTCTAGCATTACTCCAGCTTTGCAACTGCTGATGCCAAAACTGTATGCACATAAAACACGTTGTTGAGTAAGAATCTCAACAATGTCCACAAATAGAAATAAAAGTACCTTCCCTTTTCCTGTTCTCTCTTCTCAATTTATAAACCCACAGACAGATACTACTTCCTATCCCAACTTCACCATGCTGTTCCTTTTCTCTTTCTCACTGGCCCTCAGACAGGAATATATCCTTGGAATGGCACCATTTTCAATCACACTGTCCCTTTCAAAGCCTTGATTACTAAAGAGTAGATAAAACAAAGCTCTTGAAGGCACATTGCAAAACTTTGGAAGACAGGACATACCATGAAAAATTAATGCTCTGTTATGAAACTCAGCCATCTGGTGTGCTTGCACAGAACAACCACTGCTCTCAGTAGAACTCATCACCAACCTAATAAAAGATAATAGTGCATTTTTACTCCATCACACTGAATTATTTCAGCTTATTTCAGTTTCAAAATGGTAACAGCAGCATGGTGATACCCTTGAATCTTGCTGCCTTCTAAGGCATCTATTCATCAAGGATTCTTCCTGTCTTAACTGCAGACAGCAAGATTGAATTCTTTAAAATTAATGCTCTATGATGATATAAGCAGGTGGGGAGAAGATTTCAGTGTAAATATCTCCATTATACAAACCCTAAGAAACAGGCAAAATTTTGGTCCCACAGCTTCAAAAACATCCTTCCTACAGACAAATGCATATTGGCAAAATGTTATTCAGGTGTCTTGACAAGACTCAACAACCCTAAACATATGTTGCCTTTGTATGTTAAGAGTTAGAAATACCAGTATAATCAATGAAAAGCTGACAAAATATTCTTTGAAGCACTGTTTTTAACAGGAGTATTCCTCCCTGAGCCAAAACAGTACTGTTGGCCAGCAGATGGAATAATGCCATTTTAGTCATGATGAAAAAAGGGCTGAATATAGTAGATATAATGCAAAAAATATCATTCTCTCTGCTTCACTTCACTACTCTGGAGTGTGATAACAATCCTTTTTTCAATGCCAATAAGCAGAAAGTAAGCTTTCTTTTACAAGGTGTCTGGTGACAGCTACATTGCTGCACCAATACATAAGGAGCAGTAAGAAATTCTAAGGAAGTTATTTTCAAACAGACATAACAGACAAAAGGAAAATGAAGATCATGACAATTTAGGGAATTCATCTACCCGAAGTCTGTACATTTCCCTTTATGTTGGTTTGGGGGGGGGTTATTCTTTATTTATATATCTCAGAAAGTAAATTCCATTTTATCTGCATTTTCTTATGCAATTCATTTTCACTGTAAATTGAAATTTCACATGGTGAGGGCCCTGAATGAACAATAATGTCATCAATTCAAGATGGCTTTGTCCTTCCCTTGCCTTTTTGTTGTGTTGCTGTTAACAGATTACTCCCCACTTGTGTTTGCTGGTTACCGCTGAAGATAATGTCATGTCTGAAGCTTAAATTGAGCATTTCAGAGAAAAGAAAGTAAACAGCAGCAGAAGACATACACAGGATCCAATTATAAAAAGAGAAAGAACATGAACAGAAAATACATTCATTCTGTCCTAACACAAAAACTATGAAATAGCCAATGAAATTATCAGTGTCTTAAAAAAAAACCAAGTATTTTCCACAGCGTTCATAATGTAAGCCCAGAATTCTTCTTGCTGGGTGCGTAGTAGCAAAAAATGCAGGCAATTTGAAAAAGTGATTAAGGGCTGCTACTATATGGACATTTTCTAGGTCAGAAAACTCCTAAGCACTGTGCTGGTGGAAAATGTGAGGGTATAGCGGAAGAAGCATCACTGTATCCTCCTCCTGCCCTCCTTTCCCAGGTACGTGACCACTACCATAAATAGGATGTTTCTAAAAATTAGACAAACAATCTGACACTTTACAGCCTTTCTTATATTCTTAAGAGACTATAGATATCCTCAGGTCATAAAACTAAATGAAAAAATAACTTCCACAACATGTATAAACACCTTCAAGGAATACATTGGCTTCTTACTTTCAGAAGATCCTCTCCATAGGTTTAAATAGAGGTGGAAAAAACAAATGTATTGCTACAGAAGCTTTTTGTTGATGCTGGGTCCCAGTGAAAACAAACAAACAGCAACAGTGTTTTATTTATGCACATGCTGGCAACAACACTGACAATTTATTCATTTCACAATGTTCCTCCTGACACAATACAATTTCATTCAAGAACACTTCGGAAAACCAGAGCAACTAACCACTGTTTGCCTGAGATGCAGACAGCTCCAGAACTATTTTTTAACGCTCTCTGATACCACTTTAACCACAGCAAATTTCAACAGCAACTCTTCTTTCTAAGGAACATGTTCTCCCCAGAAGAACAGCAGTACCAGACAGTCCCTCTGAGGTTGCAGCCACCTTTGGTATGCAACACCAACAGGTAACCATAACTTGGCGAAGCTATTGAGCAAAAGACACTTTGACAAAATATACGCTCTGTAAGGATACAGGGAGTAAAATTTGGTTGTCTCAGTTTAGCCCATACTTCTCTTTCACAGTGCTGCACGCAGAGACTCGCCGCTTGCCAGACATCTCATTTTAGTGATCAGCAGAACTTCAGATAAACCGCACAAAAGGAAATCGGTACAACCAGCCGAGTGGTCTGAAGCAGGGCGCTTCCCTGTTTATCCTGCGACAGAACAAAACTGGAGCTCACACTGCAGCTGACCAGATGCTGTTCCACATCTCTCTACCAAGCACCTACTCACAACAAACCCATTTTCAAGGCTGCTCTGCAGAATAACGCTGGTTTGGATCCTGGACACAAGCTGCCTCCCAGTGGTGAGGAATATAGAAAGCAAAGTGCAAATTATGAAACTGAAAGGGAAGGCAGCAAACTGCTGAGGTCCCAGCTGTGCTTCTGAGGTGACACTGGTGACCACACCAGGACCAAACTAGAGCTAGGCTGAAGTAACTTGCTCACACACCCCAAATTGTGTACAGTGAGGGTGCTCAGCTCTCAGCACCGTTTGGGTTCTTTTTGCTTTACAGATCCACTCCTTTTTTTGCCACACAGCTTGCTAACATGGATATAGGTTGCACAAGTTTCTCTCATGCATGTTTCTAGTTGGAAGCAACATGAATCTGTGTTTATCTTATCCTTTTGAGAGGGTTAACAGTTAGTCCCAGCTTAGCACAGACCCTATTCTTGTCACTTAGAGTACATCTAGCTGTGAAAGAGATTACGCTCCATACATTTTCCTTTTCCATGCAAGGGTGAATTTTGACCTGACAAGATAAACTGTGCAAAGCTATTTTAGAACAGATTGAAGCTCTCAACAAAAAAAGGTTTCAATATTCATGCTCACAAAATATGTACCACATAGAATCATAGAAAAGGGTTGGAAAAGACCTTAAGATCATCTAGTTCCAACCCCCCTGCCACAGGCAGGGACACCTCACACTAAACCATGGCACCCAAGGCTCTGTCCAGCCTGGCCTTGAACACTGCCACGGATGGGGCATTCACAGTTTCCTTGGTCGATGGGTTCCAGTGCCTTACCACCCTTACAGTAAAGAACTTCTTCCTTGTATCTAACCTGAACTTCCCCTGTTTAAGTTTGATCCCATATCAGAAGGCAAATTTTCATAGTGGGTATCACAATAAGAGACAGTTCCTCCAGAGTGGTAGGGCTCACCCATACTGTATTCAGCCCATGATGTATAGGCATAGCAAGAGAGGAAACCCGCCTAAGAGACGGTCTTGTGGGAGATACAAACAGATTTGGGAGACCAGAAAGAGAGGCTCCATCAGGTAAGTAACAATAAGATACAAGACTAACCAGGATACTTCTTGACTGCGTCAATTTAAGTGGTACCCTGAAGATAACACAGGCCAGAGGACACAAGGACACCAGTTAATCAGGTTGTTCATGTGGAAGATGTATAGATGGTAATGGATGTGATTTTCTGTTTTGCTGCAACATTGACAACAAGGAGAAGAGACTATAACCGGTGGCCCCAGAAGAGAAATCAGGGGAAGAAAATCTCTCCTTTCCATATTTAAGAAATTAGCTAGATTTAATGCATGCCAAGTGAGTCTTATGAAGAAGTCCTTTACCACTTCAGTACGTAAGAAACTTTTCAAATCCTCTCCTTTCTTCAGGTGGTAAGCAAATTGATCTATATGAAGAATTTGTGCCTTGTCTGATCCTAAAATGCACAGCTCTGTAGCCTGGCTACTTCCATTCAGCTTTCCTGCCTGTTAAGAGGTGGTGGCATCCTGCTCCTTCCCCTCTTTGAACCTCTTTTTCCACTTTCCAGGCTGGAAAATTCACCTTTAGCCAGGAATGAAAAAAAATGGCTCCTGAATTAACTAAGACACCAACTAACACTCATTGACCAGCTTCCCCCTGCTCCTTCCCTGAATCCTCCCTCAAGCCTGAAAGGCAGCACAATGACCAAACCAAACCAATGCTCATCAGTCTGAAGGGCATTTCTGAATACAAGATGGTAACTCACGAACAAAAGAAGTCAGGCTCCAAGGAGGAGTTTGCAAAGCAAAAACAGATTTAAAAAACAGGTACAGGCACATCTTTTTGTAGCGAATGGTTTACTAATACTGCTGAAGAAAACCTGGGGCCTGGAGAGTTGAATTATGCTTGTTGGTCTCCTGCCAATGTTTTCACTGTCCTGCTACCTACACTCATTGTTCCTGCAGTACTTTCATTTCTATCTAATGAATTAATTGCTTTCAATTAATTGACAGCAGCTTCATACTGTATTAGCAAAAGATTACAAATTAAATTTTAATTATGGTTCACTGTGCAGGAGAAATCAAGTATAAACATAATCACACTCCATTATAAAGTAAGTACACTAGACGTTTTCCAGAACAGATGCACGCTGTCCAAATTATACTCAATTCTGATATATTGTAAACAAGCTAAGACTCATTTATTAAACTGAAAGTATCACACCTCCCACACATAAATGCATGAGACAAATGTTTAAAGCTTCAAATTTTCACAGATGGTAGCAAGAAGAAAACACACTGGAAGACAAGTATTTCATGCCTGCAGTCTTCAGCAGCCACTGGTGTTCCACTGAAAGGAAAATAAAATTCCAAATATAGTTTGTCTTGTACCACAGTAGCAGAAAAATCACTTAATTGTTACTGTGAGTTCGGTCTGACATCATGCAGAAGCTGGACCCTAACAATGTGTTGCCAGATGCCTGACTCCAAATTGTTAGTATACAGGCCTGAAAACAAGTGTAACAGCTCCTCAGGGCAGAAAACATTGCAGTAAGAAGGTGTGAGTTGGAAAAAAACAGGAGAAGAAAGATTAAAGAAGTGGAGCAGACTGCTCAGGAAAAAATGGATCTTCATCAATGCAGCACCTAGGAGAGGGGAGCTCTGTTTTCCTCCTACTGCTACGTGAAACTTCAGTCGCACCAGGAGAGCAAGTGGAGTATTTCTGGAGGTAGTGGGAGGAAGAAGGATAAAGCAGAGACACATATCTCCAAAGCAACATTATTTTTTTTCCACGCAAAAGGTTGACTTCAAAACATCCGACTGTCAACCTAGCCAGTGAATTCAAAACTGATTACACAAGCTAAGCTAGGGCCTTAGCTGATAAAAATTCACTTAGCCCCACTGATTTCATTAACGGGAGAGATGAGCTTATGAGGACCCGAAAAAGACAGCACCTTTCACAACCAACCTGCAAGGGTACTGCCTACAGGATTTGATTCTCTTTTAAAAAGTTACTTTATGCATAAACAGCTGGGTCAGCTTTTTAACAAAAGAAATAGGATCCAGATTGTGAAATGACTGCCGAAGACTTTTCTCGCATCGCTATTTCACTCCACTGATAATCACCAACAACCTGGAAAATACCATTTCACCATAGGATAGACTTTATATAGGTGAGTTATCTCAAAAATCCTGATTCAAGAGTCCCACCAACTACAGGCCATCTTTCAACCACATACAGCATGTGTAGCAGCAACAGCATACAACCCTTCCAAACCATCATGCTGTCTGAATGCAAAAACAAGCCAGTTTTTCAAAACTGAGGTCTAAAAGAACAAGTAGTGAACTCTTCTGTATTATAACATGCAGACCTGTACACACTTGTCCTGGGATACTACAAGACCAGTTGTCACTGATCTGAAAACACTACAAGTTTACCGCTAATAAAATTAAATACGTCACAAAGCTGCACAGTAAATAAGAGGCACAATTATGTCATGTGATCATTTATTACATTGTGTTAATTCAAACAATATTTTAATATTCAATAAAACAGTGCTAATCTGTAAAATAAGAGGGATATTGCCTGAGAAAACATGCTATGTGCATCATTGCGGCTAACAAAACACAAGGTCCCAATGCAGTATTACAGTTAATGGATAACACCATTCCTGGGAATATAAGCAGAACAATACCTATCCAGGGTTGCAATAATAGCATTACTGTTAGGTACAGAAGTATTTTTGGACAGGACGTGTATTGTCAGAGTGCTGGTTTGCATTCTGATGCTCAGAAGGAAAACACTAGAGTAAAGGAAAACTACTTCCACAGGAACCACTAGAGAATCAGAAGACTGTAAATCCTGTCTTACAATGACAGATTTTGGAATCTGGGTCTATCTGATCAAACTGAAGATTAAAAGGGGACTGATTACACAATAAAAGCACCTACATGCGAGATTATTGACAGTAGAGAGTTATTTAATCGAGCCAAAAAGCAAGTAACTACCTTAAATGGTGGAAAGATTAAGTTAAACATCACAAAGTAGACAGAAGGTATCAATGTTTAACTGTCGAAACAACCTTAGAAATGCCCTGACTTTAAACCTTTATGAATTATACACGACATAAGCCAGTAAAATTCATGACGGTAAAGAGTGATGCACCCCATGCACCCCAGTTCTAAATCCTGCATTTTTAAAAGAACAATATCATGAAAAAACTTTCCTGACTTTCTCTATAAGTGAGCAAAAATCAACAACACATTAATTTAATCTACACTGCTGTAATACTTTACTAATCCCCTGTGTTTGTATAATAGGAGTGTAGCTAAAATTTAATCTATTGTTCTGCATCCTATTCCTGCGCAGGAAATCCCCAAGACTCAGCAATTTGTTCCTGAATACACAAGTACACACTACTAATGATACTGAAATACTGCCTTCAAGTCCATTAAGTTTTCTGCATGTTCACAGAATTACAGAAACACAAAATGGTTTAGGCATTATCTTGAGTCTGATTTAAGCATTCCAGAAACAGTGAAAGAGTATTTCAGCTCCTCCAGCACCAATCCTCTTAAAGGAGACAACCCCTTACTTTCCCACAGCAAGGAATTGCAGGGCATCAGGTCAAAAACTAAGTAATGCCCAGAAGGCAATTGGGTCTGCCTGCCTGGAAAGTGGATGCTTATCAGCGGATAAGTGATGATGGCCCATACATTTTAATTTCAGTTGGTCCTCAGGGACAATTGATGAAGTTTTTAACAGACACAGAAGCACAGATTTCAGTTCTAACACAACAAGATGCTGAATAGCTGGGCATTCGATCGGGACATCAGAGTTGAGATTAGCAGTGGAAACTGAGTTTGTGCTGTGTGTCAAACTGCCAAAGTCAATTAATGGCTGCTGGGCAAGAAGTGCATGTTGATTACTTGCACTGCAATTCAAGACCATCATGAAAATATTTCAGATTTCAATGTTTAAACAGAAAAACCTGGCACCTACCAAATAGCAGAGTGTGTTCCTTTGTCTCACACACTGATCCCAACCCTTGCAGAAATCAAGCGGCTGTAATGTGTGTGCTTCGCACAGCCCCTGCACACCCTGCCTGTCTCAAATATTATTAATATACTGCAATATCTGATTTCTACTGCAGCATGAAATAGAATTTCAGAAGTCATAGCTGATTTAGAGAAGCAACAAATCTCCAGAACCCACTCCCCATATAACTCACCCATCTGCCCAGTTTGAAAACAGATGGGAGGTGGCATTTAACAATTGATTATCTTCCCCACTAACAGGGGCTGTACCAAACACTATAAACCTAACAGCTACTCTGCAAGCAGCTGCACACCCATCCGTGACAATGCTAGATGTAAAAAATATATTCTTTATGGTTCTCTTGATGGAGCAGGATGAAAAGAAGTTTGCTTTCACTTGGGAGAGAACATAATATCCCTTTAACAGGTTCCCACAGGGGTATAATCATTCACTCACAATTGCTTATGCCACACTTGTTGAACTTGTGCAGACAGTTTCACCTCCTCAAGACGTGGCACTGTACCAATATACAGATAATATTCCAATTGGAGGAATTTCCCCAAGAAGGCTAGGGAAGTGGAAGCAGCAGCATGGTAAGCACTAAATAAAGCAGAAATTAAGATTCCACACGGGAAATATCAGGACTATGTAAAGAAGTAAAATTTTTAGATACTTGGTGGAAAGCAGGCAGTGTCATGATTCCTCCAGATACCTTAAGAAAAATTGAAGAGCTGCAAATGCCCTGCTCAAGGAAGAAGTTACAAGAATTAATGGGAAGATTAGGATATTGGAGAAAGCATGTATCTGGATTTTCTATAATTTCCCATCCATTATACTCACTCTTCCGGAAAGACAAACCCCGGGAGTGGAAATGAGAACATAAAAAGGCAGTCAAAACTCTAACTGAAGAATTAAAAACATATCAGTCACTGGGACATGTACACCCCTGAGACCTTATTATAGCTGAATGGGATTTCAAGCAACATGCTACTTACTGTAACCTGTTCCAAACTGCCCTGATAGTCCCCAAAGAAATTTACAATTTAGTTCAATCCTGATTAAAGAAATAACAATGCCACTCTGGGAAAAGAGACTTTTATCATCAGTCTGTGCAGTTAAACAAGTTGAGAAAATACAGCAGGGACAACCTGCGCAAACTAGAGGACCATTTACTCAAAGCAACCCTAAAGAGACTGCTCCCCTGGAAGGCATTGCATAAAAACCCACTATCAGAAAATTGTATGCCTACCTAACAGGAGTTGCAGAAAATATGCAATTAACTGAAGGACACACCAAGGCCTTCAAATTGCAGATGCCCATAAATACGGACCCGTTAATGTCCACCCATACTGGATGCACTGCCCCTCACTGAGGGTATGACAACAGAAAACATTTGTTTTATGGATGCTTCAACAAAAAGGGTAAATGTAAATGGCAATGTAATGCTGTTGCATTAGACATTACCATTGGCAAACAAATAATAGAAGGTGAAAGCAGTGCACAAACAGGAGAAATAAGAGCTGTTGTTTTGGCAGCACAGAATGGAATAAAAGTCATACATGTAGACGCTCACGCTATGTGACCTGATGACACACATTAGCAATGGGAAACCTAAAGGCCAAGTCTGGATCCAGCCACACCTTGACTCCCTTTTGAGGAGTTAGGAACACAAAGGGGTCTTTTCTGAACCTCGTAACTCAACAGGAGGGTCTTCCTGCCAGTTATGTCTGACCCTGACCTCTATGCGGTAAATACTGAAGTGTGAATCTTGTTAAATCACTGTCACATTTCCCATCAAATTTTATTACATCCCTCATTTATATCAATAAACATATTGCTACTTCCCTCTTATGAGTGAAATGCATCAATCCATCCATGATAAGAAGCAGCAGACCTATTGATATTCTCCCTGTGAACTAATATCAGTTAGTTAAATAGCAGGTTGGACCACTAACTGGACTTCATAGTGCTATCACTGATGTCCATGGAAGGTTTACACTGACATGCATACCTGCATGTCAAAAAGAAATACATGTGCACATCACAATCAAATGATTGCTGTCAATTTTTCAGGCTGTACTGCTGCAACTTTAAATGTATTCACTGTAAGTTCATACATGGGACCTGCAGCCTATTACAAGATGCTGCTTTATGCACACTACAGACACCTCAGTGTCATTTAGCAGTCTGCTGACAAAAACAAAATTACACTAGTGACACGCAACAAAAATGTGTTATCTACATGGTTTGTAAAAAGGAAACCATAATATGTGTACACTTGTGGTGATAAACAGTATGAAAATTGCAAATACAAGGAGAGATACTGAACTAATTTAAGGGTTTGAATATTTAATATGCTGCATGACACATGCGCATGTGTATGAGTGGGTGTCAGAGAGACTGAGAGGAGCTGATTTATCCTGTCAAGCTTGCAAATGTTTCCTTCCTTGGATATTTATAACAAGATGTCACCCTCTAGGGTCAGGTTACTGATGGCTTACTTAGCTAATATTTTAGGACTGCAAGGAAAACATTTAATGGAATATATTCAGCCCAGTGTCTGATAGGTGATGAATGAAGTGAATGAATGAACTGGAGACTTACTGAATGAAATATGAAGTTTGCCTTCAGTATAAATTTGTTAACAAATAGAAGGATTTGGACAGGACTAGAGCATGCAGTGTACCCCAAGGAATTGACAATGCTATCTCTGCTGTACCATAAAAGGCTTTCAAAATACTTTTCCATTTTCATTTTCTCGTGTCCATGTTTTGCATGTTTCTTTCATCTGTAGTCTCAAAGGACAAGATTTTATAATGAAATACTAGTAAACAGTCTGATAGAAGTCAGCTCTTAAACTTGCTGACAGACCTGAAGTACATTTGTGTAGCATTCACTAATCTTTCATCTGTTTCTCACAGAACACTAGTTATTCATAATCTCACTTTTAAGATTTTGCATTATAATCCATCCTATGTGTTTTGCAGCATTGTGAGAATGAGAAAATAGTCATTCTCCAATGGATATTTAGTTAAGTTTGATACAAAGGCCCTGCACTTGCTGCAACTCTTAAATAACAGACACTGAATCAAACGCTACTATTCCAAATAGAATTAGACACAAGACCAGAATCTTAGATGGGTAAATAAACACAGGCCAGCATTTCCAACCAAATATTCACATTTCTAAGTCTATATACATGAGTCATCAAAGAGGACTTCACTTTTTTTCACTTTTCACTTTTTTGCCCACTTTCTTGCTAAGTTTTCTTTCAGCACCAAAGCATCTCCAGATTTCTAAGGTCATCACTCATGAACTTAGCAGCAGCTAATGCATCTAGAAGACAATTTATGTTTTTCATGAGATTACTCAGAAGAAGCCTCAAAAAGCATGAAATTTCAAAGATGGTAGAATGGGCATGTTGAGAATGCGTCTGTAATGCTCTTCAGTATGTGTTTTTTCCAGCTTAACATGAACATGACACTTTTTGAAGTATCTCTTTTATTATAATATAAAATATAAGAAACATACACAACCTGAACAAAAGAAATATAATAACGGCTGTACTTTGCCAGATCAAACATCTGTTTGTCCCAGTGTTTCACCTCTGGCATATGACCAAGGAGTACCAGAATAGGGAAACTCTATAAGAGATACCTCTCCGTCACAGACTCGCAGCTGTCAGCAATCTGAGGCTCAAGGGCTTTCTCAGCGAAATGTGATATCATTGTGGTGAAACTCCAATATATTTTTGTTCCATGAGTTTATGAATCGTGTTTGCATCTACACAGACATCTGCAAGATTTTGTGGCAATGAGTTCTACAGCATGTGTTGCATAAAAGAGTACCTCCTTTTGTTTGCATCCTACCACTTGATATTATTTGATAATTCCTGAATCTTATAGCATGAGAAACAGTGAAAAATTGTTCTTAGTTAATTTCCTCTGTGCCACCCATGATTTTACAGACCTTTTCAGAGACTTCAGTCTGCTTAAAAACTTATGTGAAAGGTGTTCCTTTGATCATCCTTATTGCCTTTCTTTATGTATTCTTGAGTTCTTCATATTATTTTGTGAAGGGGGGGCAGAAGTGTGTGTATTATTCAAGATGCAGGAATACTACAGGTATGAACAGCATACAATGATTTCTGTTCCTTGTTCTAACCTCAGTTTGTTGTTCTCGGCTCTTTTCCTAGTAATTCCTTATATTTTCTCTCCTGCAGTCTGCTCATCTTTGCACTGATGGTTTTATACAACCAACTAGATTATCTCCAGGTACTGTTCCCTAAGAGGCAATAGCTTGTCATCTGCCACGCTGTCATCTACTAACTTGGTGTTGTGAAATCCTTCTGTAGCTCTTTGCAATGAGCTTTCCTTTTCGCCACACTGAATAATGCAGTACCATCAAAACATTTGCCATTCCGCTCCTTATCCTCCTTTCCTGTATAGTTCCGCAAATACTAAGCCGTAGAGACACAGTAGAGATCCCTTTAAAGCATTCATAATAACCTATTTTCATTTTTAAAACTGACTATTTCTACCCTTTGTCTCCTGGCTTTTAACAAGCTGTTCTCTGAATATACCTTCACTCTAACCCTGATCAGGATTCTTGAAAGACAAGATGAGAGACTTACTTGTTGAGAGACTTGGAAGTTTCTGGTAAGTTATACCAGTTGGATTTATCAGTCTGCATATTCAGTGATGCCTTAAGCACTTTAACAGATTGTTTAAGGGATGAACTCCCCCTGCAGAAGGATTCTTTTAGAGTCATCTTTAATACAGTGTATTTATTTACAGTTCAGTGATCCTACCAGCTTGTCCAGGAGGTAAATCAGACTTCTGCGTCTGTGGCTTCCCGGTTGCCCCCAGGTGCGTCATAAAGGAGTAACTGCAAAAGTGCCCAAAAGTTTATATTTATTTTGAAATTTTAAATTAATTTTACTTTCAAACTATGCAGCATGAAATTTTTTCAACTATAGCAACACATTCCCTCTCCAATGCATGCTTGGTAATATGGACAAAAGTCCAGGAACCATATGCCTCAACTCTCCAGAACACTTTCAGAAGATTTAGAAAGTGTTATTTCTGTGTTCCAATAGCATTTACTGTTCTCTCCAAGTATGCTCTATCTGTGAATATGCCAGCATGTCTAGTGCGATTGCAGAGATGAAATTTTACATACTTCTTCTGAAGGTTTATCTTTTGTACTGTTTCTACTACCTCATCTAGAAATTAACTACATATCTTTTAAAAGTTATTATTTATTTGACAGCATCTCACTAACAGGTTTTTATTAGTTACATCCAAAAATGCCTAAACGACACAGCCCTGGCTGTCCTGTTTCATAGTGGCAACACTGTTCCATGAGATTCCAGAGCAGAAGGTATCTTCTGAATCTCCAGAATTTCTGAAGAATGAGCTGTTAATCGTAAGTGCATTTTTAGGACTCTGTGGAACCTGCAGAATACTGAATTTAGAGTATTAGAATACAAAATTTCTAATGAGTTTAGAAATAGCCACTTCTATTTATTAATGCAGCAAACGGAAAAAAAGTACTATTATAAACAAGGAAAAAACCCTAAAACAAAATCAACAGCTGCTACTGAACAATAAATGCTCTCAGCAGCACACAAAGTAATCTCCCATAACTGTAAACAGCTTCAAAAGGCCTTAGGTAAACACTGAGAAACCCAAGGGATGAAGGAAGCACAATTATATGCGAAACAAAACATCATAACAGGAATACTTTAAATCCAAAAGTGATTACCACCTCTACAGGTCCTCACTAGCATGTGCAGTGCCAGCATGCAGGTCAAACATTCTCCCTGAGCTTTGCGTTACTGTCTGTACTTTGACTCAGCCCCTCCTGTACAAGTATTATTGCTGTCTCCTGTCCATGCCACACAGGGTTCTTGCAAGACAGTCAGCTGCTGGGCACTGAGTGCATCTGACTTGCAATGCACTAACTCCAGTATTTGCTCTATTTGCTATTAAAGTGCGTCACAAAAAGCCAACTATTACGCTCTGACCTCCATGACACTCAACTCTGCAGCCTGCCAGGTTCATCTCCCACCTCCCTCCTGAAGCTCCAGTACCTCGTGTCATACTCTAACAGTATACAGATGACACTCATTCTCCTTCAAAACACACTGTTACAGAGGCCAGAAGAGGCTTAAACTGGAACTCCCTAAAATTGCAGGTTGCAAGGTATATCCTGGTATTCACCACTGCAACCAGTGCATTCTACCAGTGCTTACCCAACAGCTGAGTTTGCACTCACCTGTTGGATGAGCATTGATGGAAGCAATTACAACACTAAGGTCTCCAAGTGCCCTAAATGCTTTTTCTTTCAGTACCTCTTCTGATTACCATACTTCTTACTGTGTGACTGTAGGTAATGCTAAGAGTCATATTTTGCACCTGCCTCCTTGTATATATGGTGTCAAGGTACCTCATTGTTTCACTCAGGTTGTCAGCTCAAGCTGTGGGAAGCTGTTCTGGAGCAATATATTTGGTTATCAATGGCAATGGCCTTAGATACTGCCAATGTTAACCTTAAGTAAATTCTGTGGATTTCCAAGGGCAGCACTGTACTCAAGAATGTCTGAAGGAATAAACAGTAACAGGAACAATTAAGGTCTTTAGGGTCAATTGCCTGTATAGAGGGTGCGATATAGAAAAGAAAGAGTGAAACATTGCCACTAGTAGCAACTGGTCTTTTAATTCAAAAATTCAGTGTAAAACAGTTATTTATCAGGGTTTTTTCCAAATACACACAGGTAGCAAGAGAAAAAGTAAAGCATATTTTAAATGGCCTAATATACTGCTTACACCAGGAGCAACGTTAGCAAGCTGAGGGGTGGATGTGAATGACAGAATTCACTAGAGAAGGGATGCAGACCAAAAGATTTAGGGAAATGTGCAGCCAATTTGCATCAATTAAAGAAGCACTATGCAGAAGAACAGAAATAATTTTACCTTTACACACAACATTGGTAGGACCAATATAACATATCCTGTGTACAGCTTCATACACATACTTAAAGCATATTGAAAAACTGCCAAAAAAAGGACTAGGGAAAAGACGTAGAGTTCGTTCTAAAACTTACCTGTTTAATTGATTAAAATAGAACCGAGAGGTGACCTGATCACAGACTACACATATCTTCATGGGATAAAAAAAGAGCTGGGGACACAGACTCCTCAATCTATTATGGAAAGGCATGAAACCATCATAAGTCAGAGCTGGAAACTTTCACACCAGAAAAGCAGCACAACAGTCCTCAGAACAGCTTACCAAAGGAAGCAGCAGATTCACTGTCCATTGGTATATTTAGTTCTTTAGATTGAGAAGATTCGAGAGCTGCAGAATCTCCCCCATGACACAGCAACATGTATGTCTTAGTGCGTGTTATCAACAGAGGGCAGGATATTTGAGCCCTGTCAAACTCATTAATGCCCAAATGAGGTGATATTTAATGGCCTCCAATATATAGGCAGTGAGATTGGATAAAGGGTAGATAGCACCTTCACAGACAAAGCTCAGAGGACTGAGAAGTAAACTCCTCCCTAAGAGTAGATTAAGGGAGGGGTTTCACCTTAATCACAGGCTGCAATACAGTGAGAACTGTGACTGGGCACTTGTACCCACATAAATGCCAGGTACACAGAAGGCAGAAAACTGGATATCCACCATACTCTCCTAACATTTCATTAGTAAAAATACAGCCTGACAATCAATCACTGTCTGTCTCCATTTATCTGAGAAAGACTTTAATCAGTATAAATCAAACTTGGATCCATCTTGCCTTTGTTACCATCTATTTGACTATGATGCATGAAAAAGGGAAGAACAGGTGCAAGAGAAGGTATTTCTCTATGTTTGGTCTTACAACATCCAAATGTACCGTACATTGTCAGCAATGACAAAGAATTACTACAGGGACCAAAACTGCTCTCTGGGCTTAAAGGATTGTCAAATGATCAGAATAAAAGCATTTTTTAGGTTTCATTACATCTACAGGAAATTACAGTTTAAGTAGTCACAGAACACTGGTGCAGAGCAATACTTCTCCTGTTTGACATTAATTTACGCAATAAAGGAAAACAAGTTCTCTGTGGACTTCTGGGATTACACAAAATTACACTTATAGAATAGGTGCTTTGCAGAATTAACTGCTGGAAGGACTTCTATTTAAAACATAACACGCTATTGAATCCTTAAATTACTCTAGTTTTTGATCTTTATACCACAAGACAGAAGGAGCTCAAACAAGTGTCCTCTTGGAGAGAGAAAGGGAAAAGAGAGAAGAACAATCCATTGTATGCTTGATTGCCTCATACGTAACTCAGAATTAACAAAGCATTTATGTAGAGAACTTACTTTTACGTTGAGACTCTGAGTCTCCATGAGAGGAATCAATTACCCTGTGTAGTTTCCCTGTAATCTAAGGATTCAAGTAGGTCAATTTGATTCTTTTCAAACCTACTCGACTAAACTTTCATTTCTTTTTGGTGGTTTATTGTAGTAGTTTTCTCCTTGAAAGTAAAGAACAACTGAACTGATAAAATCAGCTGTCTTTAATTGAAAGTACTGAAGCTTAAGCTGGTAAAAAGTCTTACTAATCATGAATTTAATACACTTAGTGCAACCATTTGTTTAAGTCAGCACTGTAGGTTCCAATTAACATTTTAAAAAGCATACATTGTGCAATATGCACAGAAGCAGAACAGATATAGGTAGGATGACAAAAATTCTATATCTGTATTTACTGTTTGCAAGCCTACTGCAAATTCAGGTGTTCTTTTACAGGATGTACTTAGTGCAGTTGTAAAGATGCAGACACATAATTTTCAATGACACCGGAAAATAACAAGACCAAAAATCAGGAATGGGGTCAATCATAAGCCACCCAAAAAGGAAAAAGTCCCACTCCCTAAGGACAGAAGTCATTTTATCTTTGCCTTGAGCAGGCACTCAATCCACCAATAAACCCAAGGCTGATAACTGGCTCAGCTGTTACCCATACTGCCACTTCCCTGAATAAAAAATAGACAGAAGAGCAGTTGAGTCATGGTGCAGCTGCAACACACAGCATGAAACTAATCCAGCTGAACTGCACAATTGTGAACAGCTACCAGCACATACCGAATGAGGTGGGATTAATAAACGATTCCATCAAATAGATGGCATAATTAAATAACAGCAGTTAATTGGTATGTGATTTATGTAGATAAAAGCATTCAGACATGTCAAATGTAAACTTTGCATTAACAAACCGCATACATAACCATGTTACATCCTGATATTAACCCAAGAATTCCTGAATCATGAAAAATAATGTAATACTTCATTTGATTTTCACCATTTTTACACAGGAAACAAAAGTTAGCCCTCCGAATCACTTATCTTAAATGATAACCCAGCCCTAAGTATCTCAGTATACTTATCTGTATACATTTAAAGACAGATTTTGTAAAGTCTATCTATTTTCTCCATTAGCTATGCACATACCACATATCCAGCAAAGATTACCAATTCACCATAGATTCTCCTATGGATTTAAATGAGGTCACAGGAGGGCTTAGGCATTCCTTGAGATAATCTATACAACAAAATCTGACTTTAAATCCAACATTGGTGTTCAGAAGCTGCCTTTCCCAATAAGTCAAAGTCTGAAATCTTTCTTTGGTAAAACTTCCATGAGATACACTTCACGGATGAAGCAATGCTAGCTATATGTGATGGAGCTGATCAGGTAATAGAAAACTATTTTGGTTTACAGTTTTCCAGACATTCAGAGTAAAGACCAAACACACTCATGAAATAATATTTTATGCACTGCACTGAATCCCTGATGAGGAAAGCAACTTTTCACATATACAGGAATATCCCATCTGTCACATACCTACATACGCTGAGATCCTAGTACAACATATGGATAACAACTTCCCTTATTTATTAATTAGACCAATGTGAGTACTGGATAGAAGATTTCAACACCTGAAAATGTGCAGATGGCACTACAAATATATATATAGTTTATAATCCATATAATCTTTTGTAGGAATTCAATAATTCCCTGTTCTGTATATTTTCGGCTCTTCGTTCAAAAGTTCATGAAAGATGGAAAGACCATATCTTTCAAATGCTTTTTTACAGTACTTTTGATGCATTCTAGAAATGACAAAAGACACAAACGGCAACTTTAAAGCTATTATTAATTCCAAATTACAACATATGCCTGGCGAGTAAATAAGGTCTCGTTAAAAGGCAGGTTACAAATGTTTAGCCACAGTGCCCTCTAGCTGCCTTAATTCTGATTTTATAATTTCAATATAGTTTTCCATACACAGAATAAAAAATCCCTGGATGAACCACCAGCTTTATACCAGCAGAAAATAAATCTGCATCTCTGCTAGAGAGAATACAGAGAGCGCTACCTGTGCCACATCTGCCTGGTATTCTTCATCATGATGACCCACTCACCCCACCCCAAAAGAGCCTGTCTTCAACGTTTGTATTAGAACTCAGAAAACCTCAATGGAAAGAATGGGTTTCTACTTTTCACTATTTTTTGCTTTGTGTGCAATCTACACTGTTTTGAATCAGAAAACACCAGCAGCAAACCTGGACTGACCTGAAAGGGCTGTTAGCTAAAATGTGAAGTCCAGGTTTTCTTCTCAGGTGACACCAGTCAGTTGCAAACAGATAACAAGTTGTTTATCACGTATTTTCCTAATCCAACTGGTTTAAGGAAGTGCTGGGTCACTTTTCAAAGTCTGCGTCTCTCAGGAACGCTGTCTGATGGACACTTGCTTTTCTCTTCCTCCTCCCTTCTCCTGAGACATAGATTCTGCAGGCTTAAGATATCTTAAACCACAGCCTCAGAAACCTACTAAAACCTGATGTACTTGGTGTGTTGGTTAAATACTCCTCTGTAACTGTATTCTCTGTAAGAAGATGTACTTAGCTTCTTTGTTAACCTTTAATGGACAAGATGACTTACTTACAAAGGTTTCTAAAAAACACAAGAAACTGGAGATCTTTATGAAATAAAGATGTGTTTCTGCACAACTATTCTGCAGTGAAACATCTTCAGCAGTGTGCCCTTACGCCTTCTATAAACCTGAAATCTGATCAGTGCTTTGGAGAAGGCTAAGTCCCTTTCCTGCCTCTTTTCAAAGCATGCGTTGTTCCTTCAAATTCATTCAGTGTCTTCACAAACAAATCCCACAGTTTAGAAAACTCAAATCTCTACCTCAAAATAGGGCTTTGTTCAAAATCCCCCATCTCTTGGCATAAGTCAATAGATACAGAGACATTCACAGCTGAAACTACATTGTTCTTCACCAGTTCCACAGATACATATGTTCAATTAAATGTCAAGATTTCATTAACAAAAAAGATACTCACTTTATGATGATAGGGCAATGAAAATAAAGGTTAAAATTAAGAATTGAACAGAGAAATCAAAATGTTAGCAAATTTCATGTAAATATAAATTAGTATTAAATATAAAATAGTATCTAATAATGTAAAAATATAAAATACAATAAATAATACAAATAATATTAATGCGGAACTATACTGATGTTAATCTAGCGAAGGAGGACGACAGGCAATAACCTTTGATCTAGACAGGAAGCATGTTACTATTAAAGGTAACAGTAAAATCTTCAGTAACCCTGATGACTAGAGAGTTTTGTCTGCAAGTGCCACAAGGCAACAAGAAGTATTGTGAATATCGGTCACCTGGCCAAAATCTGAGTATGACTCTTATAGCCTCTTTGTCTCAGGAAATTTTCTTTGGAAAGTGGCACAGATGTGGAATAAGCATCCTGCGGACCACCCTCATCCATGCTTTATAAAGATATGCAGGGCAGCTGCCAGCATTACTTATTCCCTCAACCTCCTTTTGATAAAAAGCGGTGGGATTCCCGGCTTGTTGTGGAGAACAAGGAGCTCTATTGAGGCACCATTTGTTTTTTCCTGGTCCTATGGTATTCTGAGACTTCGCAGCTCCGGCACAAGAAGGATGACATATTTGCAACAGTATCCAGGCCCTTAAATAAAAAACATCAACATATTTTGATTTATTACTTGATTCTATAATACGTATATATCTGATTTTTACTTCCAGGACTTTTCCTTTTACTTGATTGATAGGTTCATTTTAAGAGACAATTCTTGATCCCTTCACTTCAGTAGAAACACTCCTGATTTATCAGCGTATTAGGGACATTCATGAAATTCTCAGATCAGTATCAGACCTCTAGAATAGAATCCAGCTAGAAGGCAGTAACTGTAATATAGGCTGGTTCAAATGCCATGGAATCTGATTTAAAATGAACAACCACCCTGGTGATCTCAAGCCTGCCACTGGGACTTAGGGATCTCCAAACAGATCCTTAGACATTTTGTAAGAAAGCCATTTTAATTATCAACACTATAACTCTGAAGCAAAGACTAAAAGATAGATGCCATTGTGTGATCTCAAGTGCTACATGTTACTACATACAATCAGAAGCTAAGAGGAGTATTTTCAGACCTGGAAACTTCCCATCTTTTGTGACAGATGTTTCTGAAGTCTATAATGTAAGGAAGGTTTCTTCCTTCTGACCCTGAGCCAGTCTTGCAAGCCACAGTATTAAGCCCAAGCAGCACAGGACACACAGGTCACTAATAGCTGGTGGCACAGAACCAAAAATACAGATTTCTGCCATTGCTGCCATGTGGTTCAGGAGTGGACCTGCCGTACAGGGAGGCATCAGGGATTTTGCTCTGTACTGGCCTTCACTCCTCTAAAGCAAGAACAAAAGCCCTGTGCAAGTTCTCCCACTGCGCTTTACACAGAGCAGGGTGCCATCCTCAGATAGCTAAGCGTCAAAGTAATATTCCCTTTCTTAGCCTCACAAGCATTTTAAGGCCAGAAAAAGGTTCTTTTGATTCTATTATCATTTTTTCCTTACAGGAGAACTAATTGCAGGTGTCAAATGCTGCTGTTAGCTTGTATCACTTTGTGTTCCCAGTTACCATTATGTGTTAGATAGCCTCGAGGTATTACAATGGGTCACCTGAAAGAAGCAGAACCTATTGTGTATCTTTACTTTTCAGAGCATGTGTCACTGAAAGCTATTTTATCACAACTCTTTTTACAGGTTGCTTCCATTTAGATAGGTTCTAACCGTGTCATTTTCAATGTTTCATTATAACTTTTACAACCAGCAGCGCTCTCCACCACAGTCATGCTGACTCTTTCATAGTAAAAATGTCTCTAAAAATAAATCCCCAATCTCCACTTTGCTATGTGCCCATTGGTAAGTGACAAAATATTTCCACCCTATATGCACAGCACTCGAGAATTTTCTGTAAGAAATCTCTGTATGGAAAACTTTTGCGTTGGAAAATAGTTGCATCCTAAGTTATATTAATCTCCTTGAACGCATGTATTAACACTACTTCAGCATCCGGTTTTGGAATTTTGTGCTCAAGTTTTTCCAAGCTCGTTCATGCCTCAGCTGGTGAATTTCATCAAAAGTTTAACTTAAAAAACAAAAACAAAGAAAGAGAGAGATGAAAAAAATAATCTTTCAATAATGGACTCCAAGTAATGCCTTTAGGCAAAAGTATGCATCCACAGAATAAAAATGGGCCTTTTCATCTTTTCAGAAACAGCCATACATCACTAAACTTACTCTGTTTCTACATATACGTACAGGTACTGATACACAAACACAATCAAGACACTCTAAAATACACTGTCTATTCATCCTTTCACAGAATACCCCTGCAGAATGGACGAGGTAAATATTTTGGTGGATATATTGCATTTTGTCTGAATGATATTGAAAATTTCATGTTAATTATAATGCTTTAGCACTAATTTTAACTGAACAACCACGACATGGCGCTGTGGGTACATTCATTACAAACATTTCTTTTCATTAATTTATCAATTTTTTCTGCCATCTGGTACAGGTTGTTATTTATACATTATTCAAATTGATCTTTGAATTCTGGAAGGATTTTGGACTGATCGTTCACTTTTTACAGCAAGCATTCAGTGTTTTATTCCAAATAATAACTGTGTCTATTTGCTGCAACTGCTGTGTTGGCTACTTATCCAAGTGTGAAGTTACTCCGGGTGCTGAAACTACACAATATACAGTTTGGGCACACATAAAAATTAAAACCAAAAAAAGACAGTAAGTCCTGTCTCAAAACTTTGCACAATGTTGTCGACCAGCAAATAAAAACACTCACTTCAAAACCTGTAGATGAGTGCAGTGGGAAAAAGGCTTAAAACATATTTCTGTGAAGAAAACGCTGAAGAAATTCTAAGACACTCTCTGTTATTTATCTGGAATAGAAAGTAAATTAGGTGTTGCAGCTCTTGCCAAGCAAGAATGCTGGGTTATTCAGTGGTATTCTGACTAAGGAACTCAAGATTTGGCACAAAGACTCACAGGGAGAAGAAACAGCAGCTGTATCTGAGTAATCAACCAAAAAAAGAAACTAGATAAAGCAAGAAAGGTGTTGATCTCCTCGGTATATTTTTTTAGACTAAATTTGCTTTATCAATTCTTGAAAAATTCTCCTCCCTTCCCAAATTTACTGTCTTTATTCCTCTTGAGGACTAGAGATGAAGGTTTCTTCATAGTATGAGTAATGTTAGATAAGACTAAGGATTTGCTCAAAGAAGACTAAGGATTTGAGTCCAAGTCAATAGTAAAAATACTTCTATTTTACATTAATTCAGGTAGCTGTCAATTAAAATAATGCAAATAACAGGAATGAGATACAACCTTGCTTTACCATCTTAATTTGTGCCCTTTACTGTCTGGTAAACTGAGTATTTCCAAACTTTCCATGACATCTCAGGGGATCAAAAGGTGCGTACCAAATAAGTAGATTTTTAATCATTTTTGTTTTACTGAAATATACCTGTTTTTATTAAAAGCTCAAAAACTGTCCACAGCCAAAATTCCAAAACTCTAGTTTGGGTGAAAAAATAATAAAATTTTGATCAAAAATACAAAATTCCTGGATTAGAAAAAAAAAAAAAGTCACTTTTTGAATTGAATGAAAAATTCAAGTTCACATGAACAAGCACATCTCTTAATCTGCTGATTTGTAGAGGTATGAATGTATTAATGAACAAAGGTCACCTATGAGCCAGATACCCTGTTACAAAAAAACTGCAGTAACCTTGAGGGTTAATCATTAAAGTACAGGTTTTTTACATCACACTTACAGATTCTCTTTAAACAGGCCTAGAACACATGCAATTGCTAAAAAATGCAGGTAAATATGTTTTAAATTGACAACTCATTTTTGTTACATTTGTAGTTTTAGGGTGTTTGATGGCTATAACATTGGATAAAGCATAGGAAGATCTGTATTATCAGTTCTTAAGCTCAGATTTCCATAAAAATGGCTGTGCAGTGATTTTTCAAGATGACAACAAAATATGTTTTACAAATGCATGCACTTTTGGAGGTGACTGCAACCATAAATGCTTAAATAAACTCAAGTCACAGTTCCTCTGAAAGTAAGCCTGGTCTTCCTTTTTCTTCCATTTTCTCCATTCTACAAAATGGTGAAGAACAGAGATAATTTAAGACTGCCCTCTCTAGCAAGAGCAGTTTAACCACCAGCATTAGGACCATAATTTGGCCTCAAGTGCTCCATTTCATTTACACAAGTAGTCACTTTCAAATGTAAGGCATTAAAGGCACCCAGAGCCATCAGAAGGGCACTTTAAGAGACTATTATCCCAGGTGTTACCCTGTGGGAGCTGAACCACAACACGGGCCAAATTTGTCTTGAGTCACAGCTGCTGCTATTGCTGCTGCCAGAGAAAATTTCTTCCTGCACTTTCCAATTTCTTTCTCTTCTCTGCCATGGCTTTCATGTTCAGCAGTCTCAATCACAACTGCACTCTGCACTCCAGCAGCATAACAAGGCTGGGGAATAGGCTGCCTACCCATCTGCTGCTACCACCTACCTCGTTACTGGCACAGACATTAGGGGCAGGTGGGCTCTCTGCTCCCCACTTCTGTTAGGATGATAAAAAGAGAATACAGCAGCAGTACCTAGAGCAAGCGAATGTCTCATGAGGGTGGCAGCTGTGCTGCGTGATTTTCCATTCCAGGTACTTGATATCTTCAGGGTTTTCAGCCAAATTGAAGAAGGATGAAAAGTGCTAGGAAGCATTTCCTTCTTAAAAAAACCCTGCTTTTCATGGAAGTACTCGTGTTTATCCAAATGTCCTCCATGTCCTCCAATGAGCTAAAAGCAAGACAGTAATAGACCAGCTCCTCCACTAGTGGAAACTGGCAGTAGTTCCTCTTAGACTGCCCTGTAGAAGATAAGCCCCAATTCTAGTTTCATCCCTGGCAAAGGAAAAAAACTTAGTAGTCCAGATTGCAGCTTTACAGATTTCCTTGTTCATGGTGAGAAGAAATGACCTGAGGACCCAATTTCCTATACAAAATGGCACTACACTGTTCAGATCCTCCTGACAGGCCTGTATCCTAAGAGGTCTCTGGAGGTGTCTTTGGACTTCCAGCCTCCTACATCATAATTAGCCATAGACGTATGGCTTCACATTACAAGCGTCAAATGCAGGGTAACCCACTAATTTTAGCCTGGGTTATTTTTTCCTTTGAAACTTGATAATCTGGGTCAGAGAAAAACGTATGTGTGTCATAGGCAAAGAAAGCAAGACATGTAGGCAGAAGCAATCACAATTTTCTGGTTCCTGACCTGGCAAAAGGGCTGACAGAGAAGAGTACTTTCACATAATCCTAAATGGACAATGCCACAGTGACAATGTCAAAGCCTGATTAAGGGCAAACTCTCTCAGTGTCTACATGTCAGTTCAATCCAGAGAGGTGGGATATAAAAAAGCAATGTCGTAACCATTATCTGTGCCTTCAGAAAAGAAAAGGAGATGTCAGTAAATGCCCACAAGATGGGCAGAGAAAAAATATGCCTTGTTATTGTATTTGTGATGTGAACAGAAACGCTTAAAAAATGGCCAACTTTTCTATACCATCAAAAAATGAACCAGTTCCTTTGTGAACTCTTCCATATACAGTTGACATTATTAATTGGCATTTTAAACATTCTAAATTGTGGAATTTTTCCACTTTAAACAAGCATAATAGTTCAAAATGCAAACACAAAATATGTAACAGCAGCATAAATTGACTTTTGCATAAGGTTTAACTACATTATGCCATGCTCAATTTACCTAGTCAGCTATCCCTAGAACTGGAAAAGACACTTATTTGAAATTAGGAAAGGGGAAATGGTCTATATAGCCCTAAGACATTCCCAAAATCACATCATTGTCACTATAGCAACACCACAGGATAGCTGTGTCACGGCCACAGGGCCACTTGCTCCTCTGTCCAGCCCAGGGCTGGAGCTTGACCCCCTTTGGTGCTGCACATGCCTGTGTCTCTCGCATGCTTTTCCCACCGCAGCCTGCAGCATCCTTTGTATTTGCTGTTCTTAGCTGACAGGTCTGCCTGCGTTCAGCACTTACAGTTCTTCCCTCCAGCACCTCTGATCAGTGATAACCTTCTTAAAACAAGTCATTAATTTTAGCAATAGAAAAAAGCGGTTAGAGAAAGGGGATTTTACAACACTGCCATAACTATAGTTCTTGCCTTAACATTTACAATTACCTGAGATGCAGCTTGGGAGTAAGTCCTTGTCATGTGTGCTGCCTGAATTAGTCTTAGGTACTCGCAAATGTTTAGGTGAGAACTAATAATTATAGCACTCTGCATATGTCTTGACAAAGAACTCCTTCCAGCACTTTGTGTCACTTTAATCTCTGTGGTTTGGCCTTTGCTCCTAAAATACCTAAAAGAGTACAGGAAAATGGTTTGGCTCGGATATTTGTTTTTTTTCTCCTTGCAGTTTGGTTTTCTCCACAAACTCCCATTAATTTCAGTCGTTCGATCAAAGTGATTAATACTGCTTTCAAACTGAGCAACCTGTTTTATGGATACTTCATGACAGCAGAGCTCCACGTACGCCACAGCTTTTTTTGGCAGCCTTTGATCCTGCTGACCTCAAGGCACTCCTGGGATGACTTTATGGATAAGGGAGCTTTTTGGTATCCTGTCTACATTCGTCTACCCTGAGATCTATGACCATTCTATGCTACTGTTCTGTGATATGCAAGACCTACTTTATCCTCAGTCTGCACAGAAAGTGTGGTTCAGGGAATGAATTTCTTAGTCTTTAAAAAGTTTGGGATTTCAGAAGCATCATCTTTTAATTGCATCCAAACTGAGTAATTCCTTTGCTTTACCATTTTTTGGCTTAGTAGAGGGAAAAGCTTGCTGAGGTCTACTCTAAAAAAAAATAGAAGCAATTTGGCAGATTTAGCGCATGGAACCAAGAGGTACTTTTTTCACCAGGTGATATGACTGACAGAATGTTTAGCTATAAAGGTTCAAACACCTTGAACTAGCTTGTACATTTTAAAGCTTCGATTTTCAAATACTAATGCTGGCTTAAGAGACTTTTCAATCACAGTGACTTGGAAAACATGGTTTCTTTTGCTGGTGTGATCCCACTAGACACACGTGCCTTAGGATCCTAGCTGGGATGACAACCTGTATTAAAATAGCCTCACGTGAAAAGCACTTAATGCAGTCTTCTGCATTCTTGGTGCAATATTTTTACATCTATTATTCTTGTAACTGTATTAAGCTTTCTATTTCAACACTCGTCTACATAGTATAAGCCTGTCACAGCCTACGCTGTTTAAAACCTACATGCATTCTGAGGGAGTCCATGTTTTCCACGTACTGTTTTGTAAAGACTCACAATGGTCCCACAGGATTAGTCTCTGAGAACTTCATAGAGGACTTACGGATTTGAACCTTTCCTTCCAGCAGTTCACAAAAGCTTGAACTTTCTGAAGCTCACAGTGTAACACAGTTATCTTTGCCAACTGAGCAGGGACAAATATTATGCCCTTTTTTCTAGCTTAGAGCTTGAAACAAATACAAAACCCCATCAGTTTAGGATTTGTTTTATGGCATGACTACGGTATAAAGATAGAACTGAAACAGATATGTATTTATACAGATTATACAGATATGTATTTAACAGATATGAAAGGATATGTCAACATAAAGCTCATGAAACATATGGCTGGGTAGACATGTCTATGACAGTAGTCTGGCTGGCTAATACAGATCCACTGTGGACCTTGCACTTCTGTAGAACAATAAGTGGTTAGGAAAACACCTGCTTGTTTTGTCCCTAAAACTTGCTCTAAAAATTATGCTAATGATGACTAATCCTTGACTCATTGAAAAGCAATCAAACAAACTAAACACAGAATCCTGAATAAGATGTGTTTTAAAGCCTTAAGTAAATACATTCTTCCAGGGACACAATAATCTGTATGTAGCTGCAGCTGGGGAAAAAGGAAAAGGAACAGTAACTAATTTGGGTAGAGGTAAAGTATTTAATAAAAAGCTATTACTGCAGCTTTAAAAAATTTATATAACTCTTTCCTTGTTTCAGCTTGTTAAATGAAATGCAAACCCTCTTTCTATGCATTTGGCAACTGCAGGTTGTAATCATGTCCCAATTCACTACATCACTTAAACAGAATCCTTTTCAAAATGAACCTTCATTAGAATTAATTAAAGGAATATTTTATATTCCTAAGGAATTTCTGCCATTAAACTGTTGTAATTTCACACTTCTGTGACAGAAAAGAGCAATAACAAAAGCACACCAAAAGGATGTACTGCCTTCTTGTGCTTTATAAGAATAACTCAAACCCTTTGACAGCATAGGTAATAAATTCATGCCAAACCCTCTCCTGACATATTCAGCACACAACCAACTTGTATTATGGCTACAGTAATGTGACAGTTAGGATCAAAAGAGAAAATGGTTTATGCCTACAAATTTAATGACACTTTACAAGGTTAAATAATGATGCGCCTGGACATCTTTTGGTCCATTGAAAATCACTTTATCCAAGACAAGACCGCTGATATTTCTGAGACAAGCAGTCACAACTCAGATTTTTGGGTATCGTGTAAAGTATAACACTGTGTTGCCATTTCAAATATCAGAGCATTATTAACTGACACAGGCTCCCAAAGGAGTGAATGGATTGCCTTTAGGCAATATATTTTCCACTTAAAGCAATAAAACAAGAAAAAACTTCAATACACATAGGTACTAAGATTATTTTACTATGTTAAGCATGCAAAAGTCACATATAAATGATAAAAATATGTGACACACCATGGACAGCTCGAGAGCCAGAATTCCCTTAAAGAAAGACACGATAAATTAAGGACTGTGGATTGGCCCGTGGAACAGATAAAATCCAGAGAGAAAGTTTGATGGAAAAGACCCCTGGATCGAGCTTTTCTACCGCTAAAATGCACCCTTTGCTGCCACCGCGTGGTCCTTGCCGCAATACACTATGAATGAATACCAGTAATACCTCTTCCATCCCTCTGCCATCTCCTTCTTTCCCATTTGATTAAAAAACAAAACAGATTTTTCTCCTTTCATTTATGTTTCAAATACAGCCTTAAATAAATAAGCTTTGTTCTTCATCTGTTTGGTCCTACACAGCTCAAAATCACTGCTGAATTTCAAGACTCTAAAGGACTTAACAAATACGCACACAAGCCCCTCACTGTTAAAAAAAGTATTAAATGGTACTTTGATAAAATACACCTGCACTTCACCCTACTTATTCAGATATGACAAAGTTAACCACTGGTCTAGGAGATCACCAGGTCAGGAGCCAGATAAGACTTCAAGCAGTGGTCAGAGTTTCTTGATAGCTGTCATGACAGTACTTATTTAGAGTACATAAGGCCTGAACTGTATGCATATAGGTAATTTTTATGTTTAAAATAGATGGTGCTGTGATATAAGATGGCTCCAGTGGGCTGAGCAGATGACACAGGCGTTGAAAATTTAATGCATGGCTTTGATATGAAAAATCTTGAGAAGTGTCACAGCTCCAGGCCCTGGACACAACACGGGCACTTTTATAACTGTGAAAACTTCCATCCACACCTGCACAGCACTTTTGTACTGAGCACACTTGTACAAACCTTTAACATACAGATAAAAGCCTCTCTTCCTACGAAAACATGCTGAAACACTGAGTGGCTGTGGGCATGTGCAGAAGGATGACACTGAACACATCTATAGGTTTGGCCACTCTACCACACAAGAGATAATAAAAGGCTGAGGAGGGAACTACTCTCTTTCCACTGCTTTTGGCTTTTTAACTGAGAACTACATTTGCTTTGAAAGCCAAGATCATTCTAAAGTCATCATTTTCAAAAGCCTAACAGCTCTCACCAGAACATTAAAACCTTTAATTGTTAATGAAATCAGAATATACATTTTTCAACTCAAACCCCAATCAGAAGTGGCCAAATATAGGAGATAAAGTGCAGACCAAGTATCTCATGGTCCACTGGACTGCCTTGAGACAAGCCTTCCAGGCAACCTCTGCAAGAAGGGCAGAAAAGTGTGCTTGCTGGCACTGTGCAAAAGCTGAGGAACGCAGGACAGCAGTGGACTTAATTATCTACCCTCAAGGTTTGAATATCATTGCCACACTAGATTCTGAAAAATTAAGGCCAGGAATCCAAAGACAAGGAGCAGAAATCAGATCTTTGGCAAAATAGCACAGAGTATCTATTACAGGTAATTAGAGGTCTTCAGATGAGAGAATTGGCACCTAACTGGAGCTTGGCACTGTCGTGGTTTAAACCCAGTCAGCAAATCAGCCACGCAGCCCTCGCTTACTCCCCCCCATTCCTCCTCCCCTGCCCCCAGAGGCATGGGGAGGAGAATCAAAGGAATGTAACCCCCACGGGCTGAGATAAGAACAGCCCAATAACTAAGGTATAACACAAACCACTGCTGCTACCACCAATAATAACAGTGATAAGGGAAATAACAAGGGAAGAGAAT